>CABHPQ010169669.1:21416-38983 GCA_902168405.1 Peromyscus aztecus
TGTGTGTGTGTGTGTGTGTGTGTGTGTGTGTGTGTGTGTGTGTGTGTTTATAACTTGGTTTTAGTTAATCTCAAAGGTCTACATAATGCATACTGGCCATTCTTACCCCACACTCTCCCAACATCCCTACCATCCCTGTCCAACCACCTCTTCTCCACTAATCTCTCGTGTTTGCATCTATTCATTTTTATGTTATGACTCACTGAGGTTATTCAGGGCCTTCTCTATGGCCATGGGTTTAGAGCCTGACAGTGGGCACACAACAGAAGACAATGTTTCTCTGTCTCCAAGAATCTATCAATAACCACTAGCTCAACAGTAAAGGTAAGGCCATCTGAACCCCTCCACCTTCTATGACTGATTGGCAGCAGGACCAGTCTTGTGTAAATCCAGTGCAGGTAACGAGAGTTGCCAAACTCTATATGGCTGATAAGCAAATATGAATTGTTTACCACCTATGTTTTTAGAAAACAATATCACAAGTTCAATATAATATTCTATACCTTTTGAGACAAGGAAAACCATAGGGGAAAGTTATATAATTCAGTATTTTATCTATGGTATGCTGTAATATGTTATTCTAAATGGTATTCATCTATACAACAGGCAGAACCAAAGTGCTTTAAATCTCGTACAGATTTATTTAAGTAATAATTCAACCTGGGAAATAATGTCCACACTGTGTGATCCTGGAACAGGTTGATTTTGAAGGTGAGAGACACATTTCCCACTTGCAAGGGGAATTGTGCTCACAATAACTCTCTTCACAACTCACAATTCCACAGCTTTGAGAGATATTTTTATTTTCACAGTCACAAGCTCTAAAATACTATCAACAATTTTTTAAAAGATGTTTGCTAAGGGATGGAAGTTGCAAAGTCTTCGGTCTACTTACAGGAGGAAAAAGAAAAGGTACAGGGCAGCTCAAGACTGACGTGGCAAGACTCATGTTACAGTTCCAGATCAGGCGACAAAACAAGCAGAGAACTCAAATTAATGTTCGAGTGGATCAACATGAAGCAAAGCCGGTTATTGGCTTAGCAATGCATCCTGACTTTTAAAGACTGTCAGCTGAATGAGGCCTGAAGGAGCTTTTGCTTAACATCAAAGACAGGATCCTAACACAGCTCTGATCATCTTGAGATCCATGACATTAGGCACATTACCTTTAAAATGTTTTTACTTATACTCATTTTCCTTCTGCTTCTCTTCCACACACTTATCTCAAAAGGTGTGTGTGTGTGTGTGTGTGTGTGTGTGTGTGTGTGTGTGTGTATGTGTGTGTGTACATACCTTTGCAAAAATTACTATTTTTTGCTTCAATCTTCAATCTACTGGTAGTAAAGTAAACTTAAGGTCTATAGGTTTCATTTTTTAAAAAATTAGAATAGGTTTGAAAATGTAAGTTCATTTTACATGGTGAGGGCTAAGACTGTTTCTTGAAATCATACTTATTTTGAGATATATAGACATCCCCTATATTACACATAATTCTTACAGGTTGTAGTGAGGAATATTTAAAGAATCTTAAATCAGAAAAAAAGAATCCCTGTTTGATAGCCTCCACTAACAGTTTCCTTTAGTTCTATGTGCACCTATTTCTGTTTCTTGGTCAGTGAAGTCTATTTCCTCCCATCTTCCAGGAAATCCTGCCATCGTGTAAGATAGCACCCAACCTCTCTGAGATCACTATGCTGGAAGAAAGCCCAGGTTAACAACAGAGAAAAGAAAAAATAGTACCAATAATGAAAATCCAGCCAAATGAGCCCGGTAAAGCTGGCTTTCTCATCTCAGTCCACTACTGAATTATCCCATATAAGACAGATGACATTCAGTCATGGAAAGACCACCCCCATCATGCCCTGGTGGATTTCACCAACAAAACTATGAGTAAATGTGATTACATTTGTATTACTATTAGTACAATACAATAATACTATCATATCAGGGATGTTCAAATCATAGTCCATGAGCTGCAGATATCAGAGGGTAGCCATGAATGTAACCCAATAGAAGTTTATAAACTAACTCACAACATTCTGAGTCAATTGCACAGTTCTCTGGTGTGAAATTTGTAAGTGACAAAAGCTTTTTGTGGTGATGTCTAAGGTTGGATATACCTGCTGAGGATAGTTCATTATGTAATGATGCATAATTGAAATAAATATCAGGAATGATGCTGGTCTAGCATAAACCAGCTTTGGGATACAGAGGCAGCAGAGGGTTGAAGGGCAGTATGTTGAGAGGCCACACAATTGCTGAGGAAATTGCTACAGAAGGTAGAAAAATGGGAAATCTGCTATAGGTTGGGGGAAAATCAGGATGATTGTTGTTTGCCACAACATAGAAATATAAAATGTGCATAATGAAACTATGGAGAGATTCAGAAGGATGAAAAAGCATGAATGGCCTTGTTTTAGCAACACGTGATGAAGGGTAACAGTATTGAAGATGCTGAAAGAGGAGCTGCTTTATCTCCAGGCATAGATGAAAGGAAGAGTTTCGAGGGCTACACTTTGTCTGGGAGTCTTCTCCTGGTAGCTAAACATTTTACAAGAAAAGTCTAAAGTCAAATTGAGAGCTATACCAGGAAAATCTTACCATGAAAGGTTAAAAATCAAAATTGGGGCTATACAACTCATTGTTGAAAACTCTAAAATATTTTAGGTTATGGACTTGGGGATTTTAAGACCTTACTTATATTCTACAATAACTCAACCTTATCTTCATGTAGAGAGGAGCCTAGCTCGATCTGTTGCTTTGCTTTTCATTTAATGAAGTGAAGGCTAATTTGATTCATTGAAAGTTCTTTAAAAGTATAAAGGTGTTTTACAACTCAAATTTGCTGGAGGTAATTCAAAATTGAAATAAAAGAATACTTTGGAAACTAAAATGTATAAAGATTGCAAGTCAACAGAAAAATACTCACTGTATATACCAGGCAACTTTCACGATAACTTGAGGGAAGAGTTTTAGAAACCAAGAAGCAAGTAAAAAGCATAGATATCTTAGGCCCTTGATGGGAGAATATCTTTCTGTACACTCTGCATATGTGTTGCTCTGATTGGTTGATAAATAAAGCCGTTTGGCCTATGGCAGGGCAGCTTAGAGGCAGGCAGGAAATTCAAAGGGAGAAACAGGGACAAGGCCGAGAGAGATACCAGCCAGCCATCCAAGGAGCAACATGCAATGGGACACAGGTAAAGCCACAGAACATGTGGCAATATATAGATTAATAGTTATGGGCTAATTTAAGATATAAAAGCTAACTAGCAAAAGGCTTGAGCCATGGCCATGCAGTTATAATTAATATAAGCCTCTGTGTGTTTACTTGGGGGATGCAAGTGGGAGACATTTGTCCCAACCACCAGCAGGCTGGGACACAGAAAAGTTCTGACTACAGACCCTAGTCAGCAAATACTTTCTGCCCTCAGAGTATGGACAATGGCTACAGGTTATTTCTGAGATGCTAAGGATTGCTAGAATTTAGGTATCTTGACTTTTTTTTTTTTTTTTGTCCAAGAGTATACGCAGTAGATTTCTCACTCCTGATATGCCAGTATGGTGGGTTCACATAGCTCAGATAAATTTGGCTTTGCATTCGAAGCATTTTCACAATAGAATCTATAGCCAAGGAGATCTCTCTGAGAAGCCATAGCAGAGGAGACTCATTTCAAGCTGATGTCATAATACAATGGAAGTCCTGGAAAAGGCTTGAAGATATTTTATCCACTAGCACTGTTTAATCTGGAAAGCAAATTGTGGAAAACAAATAGTCTTCAAAGATAGCCATCCTTCCTTCCCTCTTTATCAAAAGGTATAGGCAGTGTCTTCCTCAGTCAGGCCTGACTTGCACTTCCATTAGCCAATAGGATGCAGCAAAAGTGACTCATTGGGTCTCAGACTGGAGCACTCTTCACACTTCCAACTCATATCCAGTGCCACATAAGCACAACAAAATGAGAGACCCTAACTAATGTCACAGATATTAGAAGAACCATTCTTATAAACTAACTCAAGTCTCATAATAATCAGAAATAATAAATTATTGTCTTATCTATGGTATTTTGAGTCTGCTCAGCATGCAGCAATTGATAAATGAAATAATCCAAAATTAATATCCTGTGCATGTAGATATCTCAGAAAAATGCTATTGCCATTTTCATAGAACTAAGGTACATACTGTCCTCTAAGGACACAGAAAGCATCCTTCCAGAATATAGAAATTAAGGAAGTAAGATTGCTTCCTGAATATTATCAAATTACCACAGGGTGATTCAGAGAAGTGATATAAAAAGAGGTTACACGCTTTCTGAACCAAAAGCCTAGTTTAAAACCAGAGTGCAGGTATTAACATAAAAGGGAAGAAGAACAAATCAGAATGGGGGTAGTTATCCACAAAGAATGAAAAGTGTAAGACTGACAGAGTAAAGCTTGGAGGTCCAACAGAAGTTCCCAGTAGCTCTGGATATCAAGTATATCTCTGTTATGGGCACAGCATGCTGACATAGACTTAAGTTAGTATCTTCATAATTCTTATGGGACATTTGTTCCTTGACTTCAGATTTGCTTCAGGGTATTTTCATAATCTTAATTCCTAAAGTATATACACATGCCTTTGATTTAGAAACTAGCATAGTTGAATACTGCCTTCATATAGCCATCTCTTTTGAGCTTGGTTACCATGGTTCCCCCCACTGACTGTGTATGGCTTTTGCACTATCATTAAGTCAAAGTACTATAAGTGAAACTATTGTTTCTGAACATGGCTGACTCCTTTGTGTTCCTCAGACCTCAGCTTAAAGTTACTTCTTCAGGACCACCCCACCAGCTACCAATGTGAGTTCCTTCTCTTGCTTTCTTGGTTAGTTCAAGTGAGGTAGAGGTGACTGTGCAAGTATTTCCCTTAACCACACTTAGCCTTACTCTTTAGAGAGAGGACCATGAATGTGTGAAATAATCATTGTCTAGTCACTAAGATAAGTAGGTTGAAATAATTACAAGCATGTCTGTGGTAAATGTTTTTTCACTGTTAAGTGAGTGTGAGACCTTTGACGTTCTTAAAGGAAGCTTTAAGACTTCAAATATTCTCTACCGACCTTTAAAAAGCCATGAGTGACCCTAGAGCTTGTCATTTCTTTAGTCATTATTTGACTCAACAAACAAGGAGATAATGAGACCAATGAAGGGTAGTAGCATTTGCAAAGGAATGATATAAATTGCGTCTGTGTTGGAAAACACTCAGATTACCCATGTGGCAGAAAAAGGAGGTTTAAATATTTTATCTGCTGAAAGAAAGACTGGCCAAATGAAAGAGTTCCTTTTTCTATCACCATCAGATGCTGAGGAAAAGCCAGAGAGCGCCATGAAGAGACAGTAAAAGGAAAATCAAGTTGGATTCTGCAGTGTATAGGGTTTGAGGGTTTGTTAAGCCTTGTTTCAGGCTAGGAATCAGGAGTCCAAGTGGCCATTTCCTGGAGGAAGCTTTTTTTTTTGTTGGTATAAAACTCAATGTATCAAAGCCACTACAAACAAGAGCATCAATGTACTATCTATTCCCTTATAGTTACCATCCCATGTGTGAGACTGACATTTTACTAGGATATCTGTGTAGTAGGAAGAATAATACAGCACACATGACAGCCAGCACGATCTTTACTTATCCAATAGTATGCCAGACAGCTAACTCATCTCTATGCTGAATTAATAGCTTTGTGTTTCCCACTGACATTTTTCATTCTTCTTGTGTCCTTCACATGAGCTAAAGCAGGCAGCCATTCCTCACGTTTCTCAGCTATATGTGTTCACACTTACTCACTCATTTTCTTTTCTAATCTCTTCCTGAAATGAAACCACTCTCTAAGGTCCAATTCAAACGATACCACCTCTTCCCCTTCTCCTTATACTATTTAGTGTTATAAATACTGCTTCTTTATTTTGAAGTTTCCCTGCCCTATCTTGTACTAGAATATGAGCTTCTTTCTCTTAGGCCTTATGAGCTTTCTGAGAGCAGAATTAACTCACTTTTAAGAGCCCCCTAAACTTAACATAGACTTGTTCCTAGTAGGGAGTTGACCAAAAATTACTAACCAATAATAGTTCACCAGACAGTAAAGTACAAATGTATTATTTTAAGTTTTCAATTCCCTTTTCTTACATATACCTTTTTTAAATTTCTGCTTCTCTTCCATCTTCAGTTTTATAAATGAAATTTTATCTTCCAGAAGTTTTCAGAAACACTTAACATTAAACATGAAATATATTTAGAAAAAAATTTAAATAAATATTGACACACATTGTTACAGCTTCCCCAAGTGTGAGTTCTGTAAATGGTTTACTCTCTTAATACAAATCACCTATGTAAGTCCAGGGGCCATCTAAATACTAGAAACTTAAAGTTAGGAAGAGCCACACACATTGAAAACTCAGGGGCATCTGAGTTACTAAATCATGAGTCTTTTTTTTACTTTTCTTTTCTTTTTTGCTTTGACCAAATACATTTAAGCCATCCACTAGTTATCTCTACAAACTGACAGTAGCTATCGCTTGTGCATCTCTGCCTGCAGTGAAAGGAAGTCACCAAATAAGTTGATTTCCTGTCTTGAGGGGAGAAATGTGATAACATCAAAGTGCCCATGGAAAATGCATGGTGCTGAGCACCCAATAGACGCTCAGTTAATTTGGATTTCACCCAGGAGGATATTATGTTAAGGGAACGGAGGATGGAAGAGCAATCCGATTAACGATTAGAACATTTCTCCTGTCCCTGGGGCGGCAAACCCTGTAGAAGCCAAATCCCTGCAGTTGCACAGATAGGGTCCCCTGGGGATTATCCTTTGTAAGTTTGTCCTGGTTGTGATATAAAGATAGAAATGTTTGTGATCTTTGTAAGTATGTGAGATCACAGCGAAAGCAGCTTGAATTTCCAAAGCTGCAAAGCATTTTCTAACTTCACTGAAGCTGTGCTGATGTTTGCTAACATCTGTAAAGGAATTATAACTTCAAAGATTAAGGCAATATCATTAATATTATTATCATTACAGAAATCATCTATTCAATATCTCATTTCTATCAGACAGTGTACTTTTGGGCGATTATTTCTTGTACTTCTCATCACATCCCTGTGCAATAAACACTACAGTAAACTTTTTTCTGACATTAAAATTTAGTTCTAAAACAGTTGAATCACTTGTCCAACTTCAGAATCTAGTTTTAAATCCAGGTTGTCAAACTCTACTTGTCATATAATCAAAGAATAACTTGCCTATAAGGATGATGGTTCATATTAGTCTTACAAATACAAAGATAAGAGTAGTTATGTGGCGATTTCTTTTCAATTAAAACATCCCCTCCTACAGGGTGAATGGAGACTTAGAATACATAGAAATAAAACTCATGCAACTTTGAAGACATGAGAAGCTTAGAAAATTCCAAGATTCAGAAGGATACTCTCCAATGTTATAAGAACAGTAAAGAAGAGGAAACAGTAAAGAGCTGGGACACAGGAGAGTCTTCGAGGGAATTGCCTGTAAGTTGGGCAGAGCACATCAAGGATGCCATTTTTGTGAGCTGTCATTCATGCTGCAGTAGGCTTTGCTCTGATGCAGATGCCTCTGAGATGTTCATGTTCCTGTAAGTAATTTTACCTTCATGTTCTGATAAATGACCCCAGGGCACTCATTGGTTCACCAAGGTGGACTTGGATGGAACTATTTCTTTGATCTGTTGTTGGTGTCCTATCTGTGATTAACAGATATTTGTCTGCATCTCGCTAAGAAATGTCACACAGCAGGAAGGTTTCAACCATGGTTAAAATTACTCTTTCATGAGTTGGATTCATCTTAATTTGAATCAATTTTGGCAGTTGTAAAACCTAAGAAAAGCACAAAAAAAAAAGATTCTTTAAGTGTCATTGAACTCCCCTGTCCAATGGAGCTAGCAATGTTTCTTCACATGGCCATGTGAGAATATTAAAAGTTGTTAGATTGGAGGGATCTGTCATACGGTCTGGGACACAGAAAAGACTCAAAACATAGAAGTAATATCATCATCAATTATTGCCACTTTCTCTATAAAACTCTTTCTGGCTGCATAGGAAACTATAATGAGAGCATGTGCTCTTACATATACCGCACATTTGTTTAACATGGAGCTATAAAAATTAATGGTGCCAATATCAAAGAACCAGCAGCTCCGGGAAATTGTAAAATGAGTGATTACCTAGATAAACACAGATTTTATGTTCATGGCACTGTCAGATCAATATTCCACTTTCCTTGTACAATAGGTTTCAATCCTGTGAACGTCCATATTTTAGAACTCAGTTTAGTCTGAAAAAAGAACTTTCTTTTGAGACAATTTGCTGTCAGAATGGTGTCAGTATTTGCATCCTTAGTTTTTCTCATAGAAGCTATAATGAAATATTTTCATAAACACAGATTCTTGGTAAAGGTTTACAGAATAGGATACAGCAACAAAAGAAATACACATAAAACAATTCTTATTAATTCTTTGACAATTTCATACATGTGTAGAATGCATTCTGATTGCCCCCTTCCCTCTCTTATCTTCCTCCACTCCCATAATCTCCCCTGCCCCTTCCCTGCCAGTATCTTTCCCAGATTCATGACTTTGGCTTTGTTTTGTGACCCATGTAGTTTAACCAAGGACATCTCTGTCATCACCAGATTAGGATTATTTGTGGAATCTGGATGGTGTCATGGGACTGTGTGAAATCTGGTCTTTATTCAAAGAGTTTTGATAATTGAACGAGCTATTATTTGTTATCAGTTTAAATGCAGGTTTTAATGAAGGAGATAAAGATAGTGAAATGAGGGGACAAGGGAAGGCTTAATGGGTATGAACTGTCCATGAAGAACCTGCTATCAAACCTGTGATCTCACAGTTCAAGTAAAATGGTATGATAAGAAGGTATAGCAGATCATATGTAATATAAAAGAAATGAGGGATAATAGTGGGACCTAAATGTTTAAGAAGAAATGGGGACAGGGGTTTGGGAGAAAAGAGGAGTATAGGGTGGGTTGACTAGAACTAAAGACACGTGAAGACTCCTTGTGAAACCCCATTAGCTTATAAGCTAATTAAAATACAGTGGATTTAAATGAAAAATAAGTTTGAACAGAAATATCCCATATTAGTGAATAATACTACTCACAGGAGACACACCTTATTAAATTAAAATATCAGTGCTAGGCAAGGATTACTTCCCTAATAGTTACTGGTCATGGAGGCCCCAGAGGTACTCAAAATAATACTGGCTATTGCCATTGCTCTGGGTTGACCATTATAAGATGGTAAGACCTTGTTGCTGAAGACATTACACATCTTGCTTTCAGCACACAAAGACATCGGTTTTCAACTGACCAGGAAACTGTCCCCACTGAATAGATTTCACAGTGCTGGAAGGTGCTATGCAAGCTGCTGCCCGAGGGAAGACAACAATGATTGTATCCTATGAGAGGCTCCACATGTTACAAATCCAGTCTGCCAGGCAAGATGTGCTAATTGGTACAATAATGGCATGACTATTTATGGGGGGAACAACTGTTCTCTTGACTGGATTTGAAATTTCCTTCGCAGTAGAGAATTTGTGTCTGGAACTATAAACATGGGCAAAATATACAGCTAGAAAAGTCATGGGCCCTAAGGGAGAACAAACTGATGTTGGTTTTCTTAATGGTCATGTTATCAAATTTATATACATAAATTGATGCTGCTCACAACCTTATTCAGAGAAGCCTCCAATTGCAGTGGATAGCAGTTAATACAGAGATGTATTGCTGTTCAAAGTTCTAAGACTAAGCAACCATGAGTGCTCAGCAATAGATAGAACATCTATACCAACACATCCCAACCAAGACTAATTAAACAACTTGGAAGAGGGAAATGAAAGAATGCAAATGCCAGAGGATGGGAAAGTGTGCTGTTTAATGCTCTCTTTTGGGCATGACATGGTTCTTGTACACAAGAATCCACAATAGCAGTGATTACCTACACGTGATATATACAAGATCAAGTCAGGTAAAAGTTGCAGCATGAAGTGGAAGAGAAGGGGGTTTGGATCCTAAGGTTCCCTCCTTAGCTGAAAACCTCTTGGCAGTTGATGGAGGAGGGAGAGTCACTTTTCTTTAGGAGTGTGACCACTGCAAGGTAATACCCTTGCCCAACTAGGTTGCCTATGTACATTTCAGTAGTATGAATTGGACTCATTGTGCTAAAAATAAATTTAAAAAATTATAAAATGAGGGCAAGAAGTTAGGAGGGACAAGTGATGGGAGGTTGCTGGGGAGAGCTGGAATGGTGGGTAAGCAGTGAATATGATGAAGATACATGGTATACATGCATGAATTTTCAAAGAATGACAAATAATACCAGAAAGATGACATGGATACTGAATCTAAATCATAAATAAAAAGAAAGGCACTATCACATCCTGTCTTAGTTGGGGTTTCTATTGCTGTGAAGAGACACCATGACCTCAGAAACTCTTATATAAGAAAACATTTCATTGATGTGTTGGCTTACAGTTTCAGAGGTTTTTTCCATTATCATTATGGCAGGAAACATGGCAGCTTGCAGGCAGACATGGTACGGGAGAAGGAGCTGCTATATCTTATCCACAGGTAACAGGAGTAGGCTGAAATATTGGGCATGGCTTGAGCATATATGAGACCTTAAAGTCCACCCCCACAGTGATACACTTCTTCCAACAAAGCCACAACTACTCTATAAAGCCATATGTCCAAATGATGTCAGTCCCTATCAGCTTATGGGGGCCAATGCATTCAAACTACCATACATCCAGACTACAATACTGTCCCTTTATTCCTTGCAGGGCTCTCCCATGTCCCGAGTCACATCTTGGACTTTTAACTCAATATCGGGTTTAACTATTATCATAAAATTTAAACCTCAACTTACAGACATTTTGATCAATGGTGAAAATATAGAGACACAAGTCTAAGCTTAATCTCAACATATAATTTCTAAGTCATATATGTGTACATATCTATATCTATCATTATATATATATATATATATATATATATATATATATATATAGCAGAAATGTTCTTCTTTGTGTTCATTTAGATATAGAGATCCTTTATAAGATTTTAATTATCCCTTTAGGTTAACTCTGACTCCATCAGGAAAATAATTTTCTATTTCACTCTTGGAAATACCTTGGGCTCAAGTTTGGACCTCCAAAAGCCTATGTGTTAAAGTTTTAGTTATAGACCATGGCTCATTTTGAGGTGGTGGTACTGTTAAGAACTGAGATATAATGGAAGAAATTTAGGTTCTTCAGAGCATGCCTTTAAAGGAGGTCTCAGGACTCTTGTTTCCCTCTCTTGTTTTTTGACCAGCACTAATCGAATGACCTTCTCAGTTGCATGCTACCATCTTGCCAAACCCTACTGCCACATGATCATAGGCTTGAATCTCTGCTACTTGGAGTGGTGATAAATATTTCCTCCTTTTGAAGTACTCTGCCACAGTGACAGCAAGCTGACTGGGACACCTTTGCATAATAGGATGAAGAAGGGTTTCCATTGCCTTCCTAAGCCAAGTCTCCAAGAGCTTGCTTCCATGGTAACCTCCTGCAGACAGCAGCTTCTATTTCAGGAAATCAGACCCCAGAAGCCCTCCCATTCAGGGATTTCCTGCCAAATGCTCTTCCAACATCATGTACTCCTCTGCCTCCTTTCTGACTCAGCCTTTCAGTTCCAGGTTGACTTTTAGTCAAGGACTGCTTCCTAAAAGTCAGTATAAGAATAATGTTCATTGGGATCCCTTTCTTCTTTTGGTCACTATCTCTAGTGGCACATGTATTGTGTCTCTGCTTATTTATTGGCCTTCTTGCCCTTTAGATTAACTGTCTCTTCCTTATCTCTAGAGCTCCAGCATCTTGCTTGATATCTGCTTTAAAATAGAAATGGAAATTGTATAAAGTGGCAAACAGAAAGATATAAACGTTCACATTACCCCTTCATTCTGAACATCCTGATATTAATTCCAATTCAAAACTACTGTTTCAGGAGTGGATTAAGTGAGTATCTTATATGGTCATCAGGTGCTAAGACAATGATTCTCCAGGGTGTGAAAAGCTAAGAAGTTTTGTCACAACTAAAATAACAGGAAATATCCAGTCAAAGTACATAGCAGCTAAGCCTGATTCTTCGCTGCAACTAAACGAAGGAGACTGATGCTGGAAAAGTGCAGCTTGAGAGGAAATTTATCTTAATAGGAACAGGGTATGGGGTGATGCCCTGGGATGCTCAGCAGGTACAGCCTACACAGAACAAACAAGCACTCAAGGTAATTGGCATCTGCGCTGCCTCTTCCGTTTTTGAGACTCTGAATGTTCTCAAGCAAATTTGCCCCCATAATGCTTTCCAAAATGACTCGCAGAAGGAAGACAAACTCTTCTCAGCCAATAAGAATTTAGTGTAACCTTGGAGATAGGAGTCCTTTTCTATCAAGTCTATGTCCTCAAATCTTCCACAATCGCCCCAAAGAACACTGAATTTAGACCAGGGAATAAAAGCATTCCAAAGACATAGCCCAGCAAGTGGCTTAGAACAGTAACAGAATGTCCTGATGGTAGGAGATCGTGGAGACATTGGGCACATACGGGGAAATGGCAAGAAGCCTTAGCCTCTGGCTGCCTGGATTTTCTGTGCATTGCTGTGAACAGGTTCCATCGGGAAGATTTGTTTCTGCTCATTTGTGTATCATTTGTCGTACACCCATAGGAGGCACAACCAGCAATTGTTCTTTTTCCCCCAGTGAATTTACCATTTAGAGGAGAAACAAAACACATATATAATCCTTTGCCATTTACCAGCAAGTGAGGTTCAACACTGACAAAATGAGCATGAGAAGCTCCCAGGAGTCCGGACTGACACTCCCACCCCCTCTAACCTGCTCTGTCCCCAGATTCCTAGCAAGCTTCTCTTCATGCGCTCATCCTCTAGTAGACAGGTAAGCCCAGAACTTTACCGAAGACAGGAAGTTGGACCTGGGTCAAATGATGGATTTTTCTTCAAAAGTTCACTGCTGTGCATTTCAGGAGATGGCTGACCTAATCCCAGGACCCGGTGCACTAATGTCAGTGACTGATTGATGTCAAAATAACACCATATTTGTAACAACAGAATGCCATTAACAGGCTACTGAAAGAAAAACCATCTTAGCCTTAAAAGACAGTGTCTTCTGCATTGTACTCATCTAGATAAATTGTTAACCCCAGAGCCCCATCTAAAGCCATCTGTTTCATCCAGAACAGCACAAGCCTGGTAAAGTGAAATCTTCTCTGCTCTTCTTGGGTTCTTCCCTGGAATGCTTGTACAGTGACAGCTCTGCCTGCCTTCCTCTCCCTTCTATACCCAGAGTCTAGCCTAGGGACCGTGACATTTCAGGTGACTTAACATATGTGTTGAATGGATGGCTGTAATGACTCATAATACGCGACACAGTCTTATACCACTGGGCATGAACTGAACTCAATTTATCAGTCCAGTTTTCTCTTCCAAGTTCACCATGCTCCAGCCACAGTGGTCTTCTCCTGGTCTTAACTGCCAGCCCTGTTCTGGTCTCAGATGCTTGATATTTGAGGAAAGCACTCTCTCTGCTTGGTATATTCTTCCTCCTGATATCTATGTAGTACTCTCCTCCATTTCTTTTGCAATTCTGATTAAATGTCACCTAATTATTGAAAGGTTTTTTGTTTTCTCCATTATCTTATCTGAAACTGGTCACTCCTCTGGCCCAGCTTCCATGCTGCTCACTGCTTTATTGGCTTTCATAGCATCCATCTCTAATTGCCTTCTTATTTATTTATGTTTACTGGCTTTCCTCCACTGAAACATAAATTCCTCAATGGTAGGGATTAGCTTTTAGGCATGACTATATCTCCCAGTCTGGCAGTAGCACCCATCACCTACTAATTGCTCAATAAAAAGTTGTTGATAAATTCATGAGGAACAACACATAAAAATGATTTTGGAAGATATATTGTTGCATGTATCTCTTCCATCTCTGATTGTACAGATATTCATGTACAGAAACTAGCTTGAAATATGTGGACAACTTAAAAGTAGCAAGAAAAGGGAAATTAGAATGGAACAAACAAAAAAATGACTTGTATTAAAAACCATATCCCCCACTTCCTTGTCCACACACAAAAGATCCCTGTATTTTTGATGAGTCATTATAGTTGTACAATTCTGAGCACATTACAAATCTCTTTCTAAAGCATGCTTGCTCAAAGGGACCTCTATGCCAATTGAACAATTACACCCTCTAAAAATATGTCAGTCATCTGGATGAACTGCCCAGAGCCACGTTTTGCTATGATAATGAATTTTTGAAAGAAACTACAAATGTGTTGATGGACAATTCAGCCTCACATTTCAAATTTCTGACAAAATGCATTGTGCTTGCTTACAAATTCTACCTGAAGGCATGGATCTCAAGGACAGAATCAGTTACATATGAAAAGATGTCCGAGGCCCTATAACTTACTGAACTTTATTCTCTCAAAAATGTTAGAAAAAACACAAATATTGTGTCCTTAAATTATGAGACATTTATAACCAGATAATGGTGTATCTTGTAATGTAAATACTGTTGCTATAATATGACAGTTAACATAGAAAAGTGGTTGTGATTAGCAAAATTACAAACCTTTGTGTGCTTGTGTGTGTGTGTGTGTGTGTGTGTGTGTGAGTGTGTGCATGTAAAGGATGCACAGAGAAGTCCTGGGGAGTACTGATGTTTTCCCATAAGCTATAAATCTCATAGACAGTGGCTATTGGTTTTTCTTTGGGTTCATACTGTAATCTTTATAGCATGAGAAGGCTCTATTTTTAAAATGTAGAATTATAGTAAGACAAAACTAGAGAGTAGGTAAAGCATGCCCTTGGAATTTATGTCATACATTCTTAATAGGGAAAATATTGCACATCAGTATTGGTTCTTGAGGGAGAAGTGAAATATTATTTTTATGTGTAAAACATAAATATGCATATAACACATAGATGATTATTGTAAAGAATAAGATCTTAAAAGACTCCCTATGGGAATATTAATGACAAAATTGCTGGGAAGTCTTTTTATTTCAGTTCAAATATTTTAATCTCATGTTTGTGTTTTTTTTTTAAAAAATATTTTTTACAATGGTAAAGTTTCTTCCCTTTATTTTTCATTCAGTTATCTTCCTCATTTCTAGCAAGCACAAGCTCAAATTCAACCCCAAACCCCAACCACTAAGCCTTGCTAAATTCATGAATGCTTCTGAAGCTATGTCAAGGAAGGAGGTCACTGGACCACAAATGGTAAGAACTTTGGTTTAAGGAAGAGTTAGCTCTAGCATGCAGTAAGCCACTACAGCCCCCCTCCAAAGCAATCCTTAGAAATACTTCTGGTGTTTTCTAATTGAGGTCAGACAGTGGGAAGCTGTCCCCAACCCCCAGACATAGCACTTTTCTTTTCCTTTCTGGCATTTGGTCAACATTTTCATTTAAGACTTTCCTTGAGAGCACCTGCTCAATGATAAATGAGAACTGGGCTTGGCAAGCCTTTCTTCCATGGCTCTCCTATTTCAGGAAGTCAGAA
Organism: Peromyscus aztecus; assembly: GCA_902168405.1. Lineage (NCBI taxonomy): Eukaryota > Metazoa > Chordata > Mammalia > Rodentia > Cricetidae > Peromyscus > Peromyscus aztecus. The sequence goes on from CABHPQ010169669.1 coordinate 37,056, forward strand.
TTGTGATTTAAGAAACACAGTATCAAAGATGAGGTCCAGATCAGGCCCTGGAGCAAAGGCAGCTGAAATTAGAATATTGCCAGAGTTTCCTCCCAGGAACAATTTTGAATCCATCCAAAGCATAGAAACACATGATGCTGAAACACACACACACACACACACACACACACACACACACATACACACACACACACACACACTCACGCACGCACGCACGTACTCACATGCACATACACATGCACACACACATGCACGTGTACACACGCACACATTCACACAGCGAGAGACAGAGATAGAGACAGAGAGACAGAGACGGAGAATTTGAATCAGGTTTATACCTTCCATGCTGTGGGATGATCCTTCTGTATACTGTAAATGTGTGTTGCTCTCATTGGTTGATAATAAAGCTGTTTTGGCCAATAGCCAGAAAGGATAAGGTTAGGCGGAAAAAGCAAGCTGAGGACTGGGATGAAGAGGTCAGAGTCAGGAGACTCAAGGAGCTGCCGAAGAAACAAGATGCCAGAGAACTGGTAAGCCATGGACCACGTGGCAATAAATAGATTAATAGAAATGGGTCAATCTAAATGTAAGATCCAGTTAATAAAAAGACTGAGCCATTTGCCAAACATTTATAATTAATATAAGCCTTTGTGTGGTAATTTGAGAAGTGGCTGCTGGGTATTTGGGAGTTACTGGTGGACAGAAACTTCTGTTTACTTTCCATAATAATAAATTTCTCCAGTGTATCATAAAGGGGCCTCAATAACTGACCCAAATTCAAGTCACAAAAGTCCATCCAGATGTAGTTTTTCAGGAGCACCAGTCCCCACATTAACTGACTGCTTGCTTGGAAGCTGACTGATAATATCACACTACAATATTTTTGTTCTTTTTGCTCATTCTCAATAATCAGCTTACTCTCATTAAAAAATGGTTTTACCTGATGATGCTTCCCACATTAGTGGGACCTGTGCTCATATCAAACAGAAGCTCTGATAGGTAGAATAATGACAAAAAGAGATGTTCATATCCTAAACTCTGGAATCTGTGAACATACTGCCTTCCATGGAAAAATAGGCCTTGAGAGATGTAACAAGATTTAAGGAGTTCAAGAAAGGAACAATAGCATCAATTATCTAGCTGAATACAGACTAACAAGAAGAATCATTAAGACAGAGAATTCATTCAATGGTTATAGACCCACTAAGAGTTGGGACAACATAAGTGGGACCAGTGAGAAGTGGTATGGGGATGTGATCAGACATTGCCAAGCTCTGAGGAGGGAGGCCATACATCAAGGGCTATGTGTGGTCAGCAGAAGTCAGTCATGAAGAGGATTCTCCCCAGTGTCTCCAGACAGATACACAGCCAGCCATACTGACATCTTCAATTTAGTTCAGCAAGACTCACACCAGACAAATTACTATTTTAAGCTACTAAGTTTCAAACATTTTACTGCAGCAGTAATAGCAAACAATGATAGAGATAGAGGTAGAAATTTAATAAACTCATTACCAACATTTTTAGTTCTTAACTATAATCCAAACGTCTTGAGGGTTGGTTAATGTAGCCATCTTTCTTTATGATTAGACAGCCCTAATGGCAGACCATGTCATAATATCAAACCAATCAACCTGTGTTGGATTTGGATTACTAGCACATTCCCCATGAAGAAGTACCCAAGGTAGGCTATGTTTGAAGGTTAAAGGTTCCCTTCCTGCACAGTTTCAGAAGCTAAAGTCCTAGAATGGGCAGCCCAAGTAATTTGGTTTCTACTTAAGGTTGAATAGCTGATGGCATCAGAACAGGAATAGATACACAGAAGATATCACAACTTGGAACAAGAGACAATGGAGATCCTCTTCCCACAATACTTTCCCAATAGAACAACTCTAGTGAACTAAAGACTCTCATTAAAATTACATTAT
>CABHPQ010169669.1:39083-51399 GCA_902168405.1 Peromyscus aztecus
GTGTGTGTGTGTGTGTGTGTGTGTGTGTGTGTGTGTGTAAATGTTGTAGATGTGGGTGCAGTGAATTGAACCCAGGTCTTTTGCGAGAACAAGAGCTCTCAACTGATGAGCCATTGCTACAGCCCCAGACTGTATCTATAGATTTGCCTAACATAAGCCATCACTTTAAAAAACAGCTAACTTTGCAACAAAGTTATCATTTAAAGTAAATAGTAAAAATGGGAATAATAATAATTGAGTAGCCATAAAATTTGCTAAATTTAATTCTGCACACAAATTCAATGCATATTTAGATGCTGTGGCTGATGCATCTCCATCAGTGAAAAATTCCTGCTCCTATAGAGTTGATACAGCAGTAAGATTTAAACAATGAAGGCTACAACCATGGCTCAGTGATTAAGAACTCTTGTTGAAGACCTGGCTCTCATTCCCAGAGGAACAGAATCTCGTTCCAAGGACCAGAAAGGCAACTCACACCTATGTGTAACCAAGTTCTAGAGGATCTGATGCCTTCCTTTGGGCTCTGTGGGCACCAGGCATAAACATGGCATGTATATATATATGTATATATATATATACATATATATATATGTGTATATATATATATATACATATGCAGACAAAACATTCATAAAATGGAAATAAATACATCTAAAAAGAGATTTAAATAATAAGCTATCAGATTTCAAAAAGGAGGTTTATGTAACTCATTAGAAAGTAATGGTTGCCGGGCGGTGGTGGTGCAAGCCTGTAATCCCAGCACTCGGGAGGCAGAGGCAAGTGGATCTCTGTGAGTTCGAGGCCAGCCTGGTCTACGGAGGTAGTCCAGGACAGGCTCCAAAGCTACAGAGAAACCCTGTCTCAAAAAACAAAACAAAACAAAAAAAGAAAGTAATAGTTGTGCACAGAAACAAAAGAACAAGCATAAGGGTGTTTAGGGTGGTGAGAGGCACACTTGTACTGTTATCCATTTGTCTTCTGCCCAGCCTAGAGTTACTGAAAAAGGAGAGAGGAGCATCTTCATCAACCCTTCCATTCCTATTCCTTACCAGCTACCAAGCTCATTTGGAAAGATCCAGCTCTAGGACTCCTATTCTCCTACAGAGTATAAATGTTTTATCCTGTTTTTCCCAGGCAGAAGTAGAAGAAGAACACTACTCAGGTGTCGCGCCCACCTCGACCAGCAAGGAAGACACAACACCGAGCTCTTCTTCTTGCAGTTTATTCAGGCCTTTGGACAATATTCTAACTTCTGAAGGATCCCCTGGGGAAAGCCTCTCCTGGCCTTAAATAGGCTTTGGGCAGCCAACCCCAGGTCGCCACGTGGGCACCGCCCAATAGGCTCAAGCATGCGTAAGCAAGCCACAAATTCCGTTATAGCCTTATATGGAGTTGTTTACCACGGGGAGCGCTCGCCGTCAGAATGGCGGAAGGCGGTAACCAGCGCCACCTTTAAGGTGTGGCTACACGCAGCTCCCTATACTCAGGTGTAATTTTCTATAGCAGGAATGATAAACATAGAAGCACTTGTACTCATCTTGGTTAAGTTTTGGAGGGCAAGCTTGTGTGTGCTCAGGAAAGCCTCTCCAATGCCCACTGGCACACAGGCCTTGTTTTTTAGGTTAACATTCACCATGAGCAGCCGACGGAGAGCACTAATCTGGAAATTGTAGCTATCTCTATTAAACAATTATGTCATGGCTGAGACTATCACTAAAAGGTTTGACAACATGGAATCTTTGACTATAAGAGCAACTCTAGGAAAGGCTTTTTGGTTCATTGATTAGCTCAAATTTGACTTTATTTTTCCACATATAAGCTGCAAAAAAGAAAGTGGAAAAGATGTAAATTGTAACTCAGGTGCACAAAATATATATTTAAAACATGAGAAACAACACGTTTGTCTTTCTACTCCCACCCAATGCTATATTTATTTTGGCTGCTTATACCACCTTCCAAATGTCTGGTAAAAACACAAGTTCTTCTGAGATATAATTTAAATATGATTCTTTAAGATCACAAATTATCCTGCAGAAATGATTTCAAGGCCAGCACAGTGGCTTGGAGGTAAGGGCATTTACCACCAATCCTGACAACTGAAGTTCAATCCTCAGGACCCATGTGGTAGAGAGAGAGCACAGTGAGTTGTCCTCTGACTTGCAAATGTGTGCACACACCCACTCATGACAAGATACAAAAACAAACAAACTAATCACTTCACAAATGCAAGAATGTTTAAGTTGATTCCAAAAGTATTAGCCTATTTTTTACAGAAAGTAACTCAAGATGAAAGATAAGGAAGAAAAGTGAAAAATGCCTACAGTTTCTGTATGCCGCTTTGATGTTGGGTTTAGAAAACTGATTATTTTGCAAATATGAATCAGAATTCTCTTATCTGAGCAACAGCTGTTATCAAGATAAATGTTTTCTGATGACAGTTTTAGAGTTGTTTTTGGATTGGGGATTTTTTTATAATTCCAATAGTTTATATTAATTCCACAGTTGAAAGCAAGAAAGAAACACTTGAGCTACTTTAAAAAATATATTATTTAGCTTATTGCTTGTAAAGTCACTTTGAAATAAAAGATATGGAACACAAAACAAATTAGTCATGAAAACAAGAAATGAAATGACCACGGGTTAATAAAATGTCTAAATAATTTCAAAAATTTCAATTCTAGGAGGCATTTTTCTGTGTCTTAAATTCTGGTTAAGTGTTGATTTCTTCAAATCATCATAACCCAGAAGTTGAAGGCATGCCTACTCTTTGGCATTAGAACTATCAAAACAATGGTTATAATAATAAACATGAAAAGTGATGAACACATCTGGACTTTCACAGATAGTGGTGTCATAGCAGGGGTTATGTCATATAAAGTCACCAAGACTGATTCCCCTTTCTTCTTCTTCCCTCTTGATATCACTGAATGGTTATAAAGACCTGGTTGGATTATTAAGAGTTTATTACTGAGCTCCTGTCTTCCCTTCCCATGCTTGGCCCTGAGACTCTGAGTTGACACTCTGAACATCATGCACCTGCTTGTCTTTAGTTGTTCAAAAGAGAGAGGAACTTCTCATTTCTCTCTGCTGTGCTTCTTATTTACCAACAGAAACACCTGCTTCCATTTTCCAGGATCTTCTATCAGTCTCCAAACAAGCGTCACCATGCTTGACAGACAGTGGCAGCATCAGTACCACAGAGGATCCCTTCTCCTGAGCTACGCATGCCTGAAACTTCCTCCAGGCTTTTATGGTTAAGTAAGTACAATCCTTTGCTTTGAAAAGATGTGTTAGCCTGACCTGCTATAATAAAGACCTGTAGGCTGGGTGACTTATAAACAGCAGAGATTGATTTCTCTCAGTTCTAAAGATAGAGATATGAAATCAGGGTCACGCCATTGTCATTATGTTGAGAGCCCTCTTCCAGCTCTCATGCCTCTGTGAAAAAGGATTTAGGACCTTTGGCTATTTACTCCTGGACTGGCTGGCCCAATGTTATGCTTCATCAGTAAAGGGTACTGCAGAAAACTCTATTAGAAAAGGACTTTGTTTTACAGTCCCAGCATCTCATTGGCCAGGATCCTGTAGACATACAGACAGCTTCCCCATGTCTACATGTAAGTTCATTGGACTTAGGTTCTGAAATACCCCACTGACCCAAAGTCATCTTATAGTGCAGTGTCTCTAGCTTGAAATTTCTGGCTACAGCCTTCCCCAGTGCAGAGAGTGGATTTTCCAGTCTTCCCCAATACTGAGGGGAAGACTCAGTATGGATTTCCCACAAGTTTTACCTGCCTAGCTCCCCGATGGATTTTACAGTCTAGGATTTACATGAGTGCCTCCCCAGGATGATCTGGTCCTGAGCCCTGAGCTGGAGACTGCTCTATCTCAGTCCTAGGAGCAATGGATGCTCCTTAAGTCATTCTTGCACATATTCTTTGCAGCTTGTTTTGCTTTCTGCTGACTTGGTTTCCTGTCACTCAGTCCTCAGTTATCTATTATTTACAGAAAAATCCCCCTTTTCATCTTACTCTGTTTTTCTCATCTCCTGATCTGGCCTTATATGATGTAATATCTTAGCTCAAATGTCATATTACAATTACATCTAGTCTCTCTACTTAAATTCTGTCCTCTCTACTTGTGAGTCCTTTTTCCTTGGTCTGGATTCTTCCTTTCTCCATGTAGGGCAAGTATCACCTTCCAAAACACAAATGCATTTATAGATATAATGTGTTCCTATTTACTCAGTGTTTTATTTCTGATAGAATATGCTCAATAAATAGCTAGTGAAAGGACACTCACACGGATCAAGTAGCTGCTTCTGAAATAAAATGCCATTGGTCCGAAATGGACTTTGACTTGTTTTTAGTAACATCAGCATTTTCATGTCCTTTGGTATGAGAAGGAAGCTAACCCTTTTACTTGTCCTAGACTATTAAAGAAACCTTTAAGACACAGCCTTTTCCTTTCCCACAATATAAAAATATTATCTCAACACCTCCAAATTCAGTTGACCATTCTATCAAACTTAGTAATTCTGTACTCTGTTGTTTTTGGAATGTGGCAATTAATTTTACATGTAATATAATTGTATTCACTGTCAAGCTGGTTCGCACATGTTGTTAAAGCAATGATTTCACACACACTGAAACAGGGTAATGTTTCAATTAAGGAACAAATCTATATTCTGCTGGTTTCCTTGACTTGAAAGCAAATATTGATGGTATATGTTTTCTTTTCCAAGGTTTATAATGTGTGTAAATTATCCTGGCCAAATCCATGGCCAGGCACAATTAGGTGAAATATTTAATTGAAATATATAAAAATATGGGGCCAGAAAGATGACTCATAGGTAAAGTCACTACTATTCAAGCATGAAGACATGATTTCAGATTCTTAGCAACCATGTAAAACCCAGATAAGCTGGTAAACATCTGTATCCCCAATTTTCTAAAAAGCACCATATTGGCCCCCCCAACTGGATCAGGCCCTCTGAATGGGTGAGACAGTTGATTGGCTTGAACTGTTTGGGAGGCATCCAGGCAGTGGGACCGGGTCCTGTGCTCATTGCATGAGTTGGCTGTTTGAAACCTGGGGCTTATGCAGGGTCGCTTGGCTCGGCCTGGGAGGAGGGGACTGGCCCTGCCTGGACTGAGTCTACCAGGTTGATCTCAGTCCTCAGGGGAGGCTTTGCCCTGGAGGAGGTGGGAATTGGGGGTGGGTTGGGAGGGAAGGGGAGGGGGGCGGGAGGGGGAAGAACAAGGGAATCCGTGGCTGATATGTAGAACTGAATGGTATTGTAAAATAAAATTAAAAAAATGAGAAAGCAAATTGGATATGTTTTCTTTGATTTCTTTTCACTTTACATTTTGATACAGTCATTTACCAAACATGGAACTCATTGATTCGGTAAGACTAGCTGGCTGGTGAGCTCCAAGTCTATGTCTGTCTCCACCCTCCACCCACCAGCATTGGGGATACAGATGTTTACCAGCTCATCAGACAACACATCCTCCCTATACCAGAGAAAGTAGCAGAAACAAAGGAACTAAATACCCACCAAAAGTCAAGACCAGATATCAGTATGTAGAATTTTAATTATCCCAAATCCAGATGCCTAGACTCCAGTGTTAAAGCACAATCAAAAAAGAGCCAGGACAATATATCTCCTCTAGAGGCCAGCAACCCTACCACAGTAGGCCCTGAGATTTGTGACATAGCAGAATCACAAGTAAAAGGATTTAAAATAGCCTTTATGAATATGCTAGAGGTCCTTAAAGAGAAATTAATGAATCCTTTAGAGAAATCCATGAAAATACAGACAGTGAAAGCAAATGAATAAAAGAGTTTGGTTATCCTTTGCTTTACATCTAGTATCCACTTATAAGTGAGTACATGCCATGTTTGTCCTTCTGAGTCTGAGTTGATGTTTTCTAGTTCCATCCATTTGCCTGCAAATTTCATGATGCCACTGTTTTTCAGTGCTGAGTGGCATTCCGTTGTGTATAGGTACCACATTTTCTTAATCCATTCTTTGGTTGAGGGGCATCTAAGTTGTTTCCAGGTTCTGGCTATTATGAATAGTGCTGCTATGGACATCATTGAGCATACGTCCTAGGCCCTCTGCATAGCAAGACAATTGTGTAGCTTGATCTGCTTAAGGGCCCCCATGGCAGTAGGATCAGAATCCATCCCCAGTGCATGTGCAGACTTTTTGGAGCCTGCTACCTATGATGGGACACCTCACACAGCCTTGAGGCAGGGGGAGGGGCTTGGACCTGCTGCTACTATATGTACCTCCTCATGGGAGGCCTTACCTTCTTGAAGGAGGGAATTGGGGGGTGGGAGGCTAGAGGAGTGGGAGTAGAGAAGAGGGGGTTTGTATGCTTGGTATGTAAAGCGAATAAAAAATTTTCTTAATATAGAAAAAAACAGTACTAGGTAAAACAGGAAATCCTGAAGAAAAAAAAAAGAGTTCAAGACCTAAAAGTAGAAATAGAATGAAGAAAGAAAATCCAAACTGATGGAAATATGGAAATAAAAAATTTAGAAACTTGAACAGAACCACAGAGTCAAATCTTACCAACAGGATATAAGAGATAGAAGAGAGAATCTCAGACACTGAAGAGAGGGTAGAAGAGACGGATACCTTGGTCAAAGAAAACGTTAAATATAAAAATCTGGTATGAAACATCCAGGAAATCTGGGACATTGTGAGAAGATAAAATCTAAGATTAATAGGAATAGAGGTAGGAGAAGAAGCCCAGGTCAAAGGCACAGAAAATATTTTCAGCAAAATCATAGAAGTAAACTTCTCTAGCTTCTGAAAGTTCTTCTTAGTCATCTAAGGAGATGACTAACAATGTACAAGAATTAATCAGAACACCACATAGATGGAACCAGAAAAGAAATTTCCATCTGCAAATAACAATCAAAACACTAAATGAACAGAACAAACAAATAACATTAAAAGCTGCAAGGGAAAAATACCAAGACACATGAAAGGCAAAACTATTAGTATAACACTTGACATTCTCAATGGACAGTCTAAAAGCTAGAAGGCACTGGAAAGATGTTCTACAAACTTCAAGAATGCTAACACAAATGCTAGCACTGAATACTAGCACAGACCTCACAGATGCTGTCATAGACTACTATACCCAGCCAAATTTCCAATCATAATAGATGGAATAATAAGATATTCCATGATAAAACAAAATTTAAGCAATATTGTTCTACAAACCTAGCCCTACAGAAGGCATTAGAAGAAAACCTCCAATGTAAAGAGGTTAACCACACACAGGAATACACAAACGAATAAACAAATAATCATAGACCAGCAAAACAAAACAGGGGAAACATACACAGACACACACACACACACATGCACCACCACCATAACAACAAAATAACAGGAAACAATATACCCTGATCATTGATATCTCTCAAAATAAAGGGTCTTTTTTCCCCAGTAAAAAGACAAAGACTAACAGAGTGGATGTGCAAATGGGATCCATCTTTTTGCTGCATCCAAGAAATACAGCTTAATGCCCAGGATAGAAATCACCTCAGGATAAAGGATGGAAAATATTTTAAAGCAAATGAACCTAAGAAGCAAGCATATATAGCCATTTTAATATATGACAAAATAGATTTCAAATCCAAACTAACCAGATAAGATAGGAAAGGACACTACATACTCATTGAAGAAAAAAAAAACATGTAAAAGACATTGCAATTCTTAACATTTATGCCCCAAATACAAGGGCACCCAAGTTCATAAAAGAAACACTGTTACAGCTTAAATCACAGACTCTCACACACTGATACTGGGGGACTTCAATATCTCAGTCTTACCAATAGACAGGTCATCCAAACAAAAACTAATCAGAGAACTGATGGAACTCACTGACATTAAAAACCAATGGACCTAACAGATATTTACCGAACATTTCACCCAAACACAAAAGAATATATCTTCTTGCTTGCATCTCATAGAACTTTCTCCAAAATTGACCGCATACTCAAACATTAAGCAAGTCTTAACAAATATAAGAAAATTGAAATAATGCCCTGCATCCTATCTGATCAACATGGATTAAAGCTGAATATCAACAACAACAGAAAGTTTGCAAACTCATAGAAACTGGACACTTCACTACTGAATAAAAAGTGTGTCAAGACAGAAATTAAAGACTTTCTAGAATTGAATGAGCATAAAACATACCCAAACTTATGAGACACAGTGAAGGCAGTTCTAACTGGTAAGTTCATAGCACTAGGTGTCTACATTAAAAATTGAAGAGGTCTCATACTATCAACTTCACAGCATACTTGAAAGCTCTAAATTTAAAAAATAAATAAATAAATAAATAAACAGAAGGAATCACACGCCAAAGAAGTAGATGGCAAAAAATAATCAAACTCAGGTCTGAAATCAATAAAATAGGAACAAACAAAAACAATACAAAAATCAATGAAAACATATTTGGTTCCTTGAGAAAATCAATAAGAGTGACAAACTATTATCCTAATTAACTAAAAGGCAGAGAGAGAACATACAAATTAACAGAATTAGAGTTGAAAAGAAGGCATAATAATAACAGACTCCTAGGAAACCTAGAGAATCATAAGGACATACTTAAAAATTTGTACTCCACCAAATTAAAAAACCTAACAGAAATAAATAGTTTTCCTCAATACATACCACTTACCAAAGTCAAATTAAAATAAGATAAGCAATTTAAACAAATCTATAACCCCTAGTGAAATAGAAGTAGCCATCATTAAAGGCCTACCAACCAAAAACAAAACAAACAAACAAACAAAAAATGCCATGGGCCAGATGGTTTTAGTGCAGAATTCTACCAGACTTTCAAAGAAAGATTAACCTCAATACTCCTCAAATTACTCTACAAAATAGAAACAGAAGGGATTTTTGGTTCAATATACATAAATCTATACATATTATTCACTATATAAACAACCAGAAAGAAAAAAGATATGATCATTAGACTTAGAAGAGGCCTTTGACAATCTAACACCCCTTTCATGATAAAAGTTCTGGATAGATTAGATATACAAGGGACATTCTTCAGCACAATAATGGTAGTTTATAGTAAGCCCATAACCAACATTAACTTAAAGGGAGAGAAACTCAAAACACTTCACTAAAACCAAGAACAAGACAAGGTTGTCCACTGTCTCCATACCTATTCAATATAGTACCTGAATTTTTAACTAGAACACCAAGACAACTGAAGAGCAAAAGGAAATAAATTGGAAAGGAAGAAGTCAATGTATCTTTATTTGCAGGTTATATAATTTTATGCATAGACGACCCTAAAAACTCTGCAAGTAAACTCATACAGCTGATAAATACTTTCAGCAAAATATTAGGATACAATATTAATACAGACATACACATACAACACACAAGACTTTCTACATACAAATGACAACTGACTGAGAAAGAAATCAGGGAAACAATACCTTTCACAATAGCCTCAAATAATATAAAATATCTTGGGATGACTCTAATCAAGCAAGTAAAAGACTTGCATAATAAAAACTTTAAGATATTGAAGAAGGAAACTGAAGATGATATCAGAAGATGGAAAGCTCTCCTGTGCTCATGGACCTATAGGATAAATATAGTAAAAGTGGTCATCCTACCAAAAGCTGTCTACAGATTCAGTGCAATCTCCATCAAAATTCCAACATTATTTTTCATAGATCTTAAAAGGACAATCTTCAGCTTCTTATGGAAACACAAAAAGCCAAGATAGTTAAAAACAATTCTAAATATAAAAAATAACTGCTGGAGGAATCACCATCCTCATCTTCAAATTGCACTACAGAGCAATAACAATAAAAAAAATCATGGTTTTAGCACAAAAACAGACACACTGATCAACATAATTAAATTGAAGACCCATACATAAATTCACACACCCATAGACACCTTATTTTTGATAAAGAAGGCAGAAACACACGCTGGAAACAAAGGACAGTATCTTCAACAAATGGTACTGCGCAAACTGGAGGGCTGCGTGTAGAAGAATGCAAATAGACCCATACTTATCACCCTGCAAAATACTCAACTCCCAATGGATAGAAGACTTCAACACAAAACTAGATACACTAAAACTGATATGGGAGAGAGCTGGAAATAGCCTTGAACTCATTTGCACTGGAAAAGACTTTCTTGACAGAACATCATTAGCAAAGGCACTAAGATCAACATTATGACTTATTAGGAACCTCATGAAACTAAGCAGCTTCTGCATGGGAAAGGACACTGTAATTTGGACAAAGTGGAAGCCTACACAATGGGAAGAGACTTTTGCCACTTACACATCCAATAGAAGGACTAATCTCTAAATCACATAAAAAATTCAAGAAAATATATATCAAATAACCCAATTAAAAATGGGATATAGCCTGGTGGTGGTGGCGCACAGCTTTAATCCCAGCATTCAGGAAGCAGAGCCACCAGGCAGATCTCTGTGAGTTCGAGTCCAGCCTGGTCTACAGATCGAGATCCAGGATAGGCATCAAAACTACACAGAGAAACCCTGTCTCAAAACAAAACAAAACAAAATGGGATACAGAAGTAAACATAGAATTGTCAAAAGAAGAAACTCAGATGGCTGGCTAAGGAACACTAAAAGAAATGTTCAACATCCTTAGTCATCAGGGAAATGTAAATCAAAACTACTTTGAGGTTTCACCTTATACCTGTCAGAATCACTAAGATCATTATTTAATATAAATGACATCACATGTGGAGTAGAGGGACTACTCAACCGTTGCTGGTAAAATTCCAAACTTGTACAGCTACTCTGAAAATCAGTGTGGTAGTACCTCAGGAAAATGGGAATCGATCTACCTCAAGATCCAGCAATACTACTTGTGGGCATATTTCCAAAGGATGTTTATTCCTACCACAAAGACATTTGCTCAATCATGTTCATTGATGCTCTATTCATAATAGCTAGAGATTGAAATAACCTAGATGTCCCTCAACAGATGAATAGATAAAGAAAATGTGGTACATTTATATAACATACTCACCCATTAAAAAGAATGAAATCCTGAAATTCACAGTAAATGGACAGAACTAGAAAAAAATCATCATAAGTGAGATAGCCCAGACCCAGAAATTTCAAATATGGTATGTATTTGCTTATATGCAGATTTTTAGCTAACTCAATGGTAAACAAGTTAGAATGACAGGTTTAGAGTAAAAGGCTAGGGAGGACAGACAGATCTCCCCAGGGAAGGGTACTAGAATACCTAGTTATGGATGGATGAGGATGGGATGGGATGGGAGGATTAAGTGTGGAATGGGAGGAAAGAGGGTTATGAGATAGGAAATATGGGGGAAGACACCAAAAATTAAGGGCCACTTGAGGGGTAGTATGAAACCTAATGTAGTAGGAGCTTCCTAAAATATATACCTATATTAAGGCAATGTAAAAGGAATTGCCAAATAATGGGGGAGAGAGAGCCAAAATTGAACGTATCTGGTCATGAAATGAAGCTTTCAGTAACAGGAATGTTACTATTGGTTGCTCTCCACAAAATGATGGCCAAACTCAAAATGAAGATAACTCATTGAACATGGACAGGTCAAGCTAGTACCTGCATTGAGACTTAACTCTTACATGCTAGTGTCTTCAGTATAGAAAAGTATTCTTCACATTACCAAAGGAGTAATACAAAAAAAAAACCTAGCTACAAGCCCTTTGATGTACACTGGTATCCTGCCTTCCAGATATGCTAGGGCAATGATGGCACAAAGCTGTGGGAGTAAGCATTTGATTTGACTTAAGTCCTATTCTACAAGATGGAACTCATACCCAACACTGCTTTGGTGATTAAGAATCTGAGATTAAACAGCCCAGGGGCCTAGGGTAAAACCAAATACTACTGTTCTACTAAAATAACATAGTAATAAACTGTCTAATAATGGCATTCTGTTATACTCATAGATCAGTGCCTTACTCAACCATTATCAAAAAAACTTCCTCTTGCAGCAGATGAGAACACATGCAGAGATCCTCAACCAAACAAAATGCAGAGAATGAGAGATCTTGGAACACTCAGCACTAAATGGGATGCTTCCATCAAATCCCTCCCCTTGGGGTTCAGAGAACTGTTTGGAAAAGGAGGCAGAAAAGTGTAGGAGCCAGAAGGGATGGGGTCCACAAAGGAAACAAGGGTCTTAGACACAACAGAATGAACACACATATGAATTCAAGAGACTGAGGCAGGATGCACAGGGTCTATATGTGTCTGTACCAGACAGGGT
>CABHPQ010169670.1:0-49596 GCA_902168405.1 Peromyscus aztecus
ATCCAACAAAATAGACTTCAAACTAAAGTCAATCAAAAGAGATCAAGAAGGGCATTACATATTCATCACAGGAAAGATCCACCAAGAGGAAGTTTCAATTCTGAACATTTATGCCCCAAACACAAGGGCACCCACATATGTAAAAGAAGCATTACTAAAGCTTAAACCACATATAAAACCCCACACATTAATAGTGGGAGACTTCAGCACCCCACTTTCACCACTGGACAGATCTCCTAAATGGAAACTTAACAAAGAAATAAAGGACTTAACTGATGTCATTACCCAAATGGACTTAATTGATATCTACAGAACATTCCATCCTAACAAAAAAGAATATACCTTCTTCTCAGCATCCCATGGAACCTTCTCCAAAATCGACCACATACTTGGCCACAAAGCAAATCTCAACAGATACAAAACAATTGGAATACCCTCCTGTGTTCTATCAGACCACCAAGGTTTAAAGTTAGATTTCAACAACAACAAAAACCACAGAAAACCTACAATCTCATGGAAACTAAATAATGCTCAACTGAATCACCAATGGGTTAGGGAAGAAATAAAGAAAGAAATTAGAGACTTCCTAGAGACCAACGAAAATGAAGACACCACATACCCAAACCTATGGGACACTATGAAAGCAGTGCTAAGAGGGAAATTCATAGCACTAAATGCTCACATAAAGAAGTTGGAGAAATCTCACACTAGTGACTTAACTGCACACCTGAAAGCTCTAGAACAAGAAGAAGCAAAGTCTCCCAGGAAGAATAGACGCCAGGAAATCATCAAAGTGAGAGCTGAAATCAATAAAATAGAAACAAAGAGAACAATACAAAAAATCAATGAAACAAAGAGTTGGTTCTTCGAGAAAATCAACAAGATAGACAAGCCCTTATCCAAACTAACCAAAAGACAGACAGAGAGCATCCAGATTAACAAAATCAGAAATGAAAAGGGGGACATAACAACAGACATTGAGGAAATCCAGAGAATCATCAGGTCATACTTCAAAAACCTCTATTCCACAAAACTGGAAAATCTAAAAGAAATGGATAATTTTCTGGATAGGTACCACATACCTAAGTTAAATCAAGACCAGATAAACTATTTAAATAGCCCAATAACCCCTAAGGAAATAGAAACAGTCATTAAAAGTCTCCCAACCATAAAAAGCCCAGGACCAGATGGTTTCAGCGCAGAATTCTACCAGATCTTCAAAGAAGAGTTAATACCAATACTCTCTAAATTGTTCCACACAGTAGAAACAGAAGGAACATTACCAAACTCCTTCTATGAGGCTACAATTACCCTGATTCCTAAACCAAACAAGGATACAACAAAGAAAGAGAACTACAGACCGATCTCCCTCATGAACATTGATGCAAAAGTACTCAATAAAATACTGGCAAACAGACTCCAAGAACACATCAAAACAATTATCCACCATGATCAAGTAGGCTTCATCCCAGGGATGCAAGGGTGGTTCAACATACGAAAGTCCGTCAATGTAATACACCATATAAACAAACTGAAAGAAAAAAACCACATGATCATCTCACTAGATGCAGAAAAGGCATTTGACATAATCCTGCACTCCTTCATGATAAAGGTCTTGGAGCGATCAGGAATACAGGGAACATACCTCAACATAATAAAGGCAATTTACAGCAAGCCAACAGCCAACATCAAATTAAATGGAGAGAAACTCAAAGCAATTCCACTAAAATCAGGAATGAGGCAAGGCTGTCCGCTCTCCCCATACTTATTCAATATAGTACTTGAAGTTCTAGCCAGAGCAATAAGACAGCATAAGGAGATTAAGGGGATACAAATGGGAAAGGAAGAAGTCAAGCTTTCACTATTTGCAGATGACATGATAGTATACTTGAGCGACCCCAAAGATTCAACCAAGGAACTGATACAGCTTATCAACACCTTCAGCAACATAGCAGGATACAAGATCAACTCAAAAAAACCAGTAGCCCTCCTATATACAACTGACAAACAGGCTGAGTAGGAAATCAGAGATACATCACCCTTTACAATAGCCACAAATGACATAAAATACCTTGGGGTAACACTAACCAAGCAGGTGAAGGACCTATATGACAAGAACTTCAAGTCCCTGAAAAAAGAAATTGAAGAAGATGTCAGAAAATGGAAAGATCTCCCATGCTCATGGATAGGCAGGACTAACATAGTAAAAATGGCAATTTTACCAAAAGCTATCTACAGATTCAATGCAATCCCCATCAAAATACCAACACAATTCTTCACAGACCTGGAAAGAATAATACTCAACTTCATATGGAAAAACAAAAAACCCAGGATAGCCAAAAGAATCCTGTACAATAAAACATATAATGCTTTTACAGCACAACAATATGGAATTAATTCTGTGTTTCAAATTTCATAAACATTATATTTCATGTGAATGTTTGCATCAGACAAGCAGAGAAGTGTTTATACCTTGACCATGATTCTAGTAATGATATCACAGGTTTTTGAGTATACCCATTGTGGCTAGAGTTTTCCTGCCTGGCCCACGGTCAGGACAAATCTCTCTCACCTGCCAGTCCCACAGCCGCTCAGACCCAACCAAGTAAACATAGAGACTTATATTGCTTACAAACTGTATGGCCGTGGCAGGCTTCTTGCTAACTGTCCTTATAGCTTAAATTAATCCATTTCTATAAATCTATACCTTGCCACATGGCTCGTGGCTTACCGACATCTTTACATGGTGCTTGTCCTGGTGGCTGGCTGGCAGGCAGTGACTCCTTCTGCCTTCCTGTTCTTTTAATTCTCTCTGTTAGCCCTGCCTATACTTTCTGCCTAGCCACTGGCCAATCAATATTTTATTAACAACACATTTGCCATACAGAACATCCCACAGCATACCCATGCTCATGTTATTATGCACAGTAAATGTATGCATTTTTCAAAAAAAAAGTGTGTGGCTTATATTTGAAAATAACAGACATGGTTTAATAAGATCACTATGTATTCCTGTGACTCAGGTGCATAGCTGGATGATTCTCTGCTGGTACAAGACACTTGGTCATTTATTTTATTCTTCATCAGAGAAAGCTGAGTGATGGGCAAAGCTACAGTGTGTTACCATGTGTTTTCTTTTTCTATTATAAGTCAGATTAGGCTTGTATACATGTTGACAGACTTGCTTACAAAAGCAGAAGAGAAGCTGTTTCAATGAACAAACATTTTGGAAATGTTTGCTCACATTCCACATATAAATATCCATTTAGCTAGTGAAATTCCCTATGGGAAGAAAAATTCCAGAGGTAGAGATATAGATTCCAATTGGGCTTGGAAGGCAAACCGTATTGATTGCTTTAATTTTTAAAAGTTTCTTTGTCATCCAGGCAGTGTCAGGCCTGGGCTCCCTCTTACTGTTTAGTCCTCAAGTTGGACTAGTCATTGGTTAGCCACTCCTTCAAGTTTTATACTACCATTATCCCAGTACAACTTGCAGGCAGGACAAATTTCAGGTCAAAGATTTGAACCAGAGACTGGATAACCCAGGGACCTATGATATAACCAAATATGTCTAGCCTCCACAAAACAAAACAAAACAAAACAAAACAAAAACAAAAAACAAGTGAATGAAATGATTCCAAATAATATTATGCTATACTCATGTATCAGTTCCTCACTCAATTGTGATCAGAGAGGCTTCATCTAGCAGCTGATGAGAGCAGATGCAGAGACCCACAGTCAAACATGAGGGGGAACTCAGGGAACCCTCTCTGAACACAGGGAGGAAGGTTTGTAGGACCAGCGGGATCAAGAACACCAGGAGAACACAGCCCACAGAATCAACTAAGCAGGGTTAATAAGGACTCACAGAAACTGAAGCTGTGATTACAAAGCCGGCATTGGCCTATGGTAGGTCCTCTGCATATACATTATGGTTTTGTAGCTGGATATTCTTGTGGGATTCTTAACAGTGGAAGTGGGATGTTTCTTACTCTTTTGTTTGCTCTTGGGACCCTTTTCCTCTTACAGGGTTGCCCTGTCTATCCTTGACCATCCTTGATCTGAGGGTTTGTGCATAGTCTTATAATTTATTATGCCTTGTTCTGTTGATGTCTCTGGGAAGCCTGCCCTATTCTGAAGGGAAATGGAGGAACAGAGGATCTGGGGGAAGGGGAGGCAGGGCGGGCTGGGAGAAGTGGAGGGAGGGGAAATTGTGGTCAGGATGTGATATGTGAGAGAAGAATAAATAAAATATTTGTCTCTTTGAATAAATATTTGTCAAGAAGCTACTTAAGGAAGTAGAGGCTTATGTGGGCTCTCAGTTTTCTGTTGTACATCTTTCCTGCCAGAAAAGTCAAGCAAAAGTGATGGCTGGACCATGAAGCTGGACCATAAAACAAATGATAGGTTTGAGTACACAATCGGTCAGACTAGGGACAAATCCTGTCTGCAGTCACAAAACAGAGACTGGGGCCAAGCTGTCCGTCATGGAATTTTCTTATTTTGCCTCTCTTAAGTGCGCCACTTCCTTCACCTAGACATAAACTTTATCACCAAGTCTGAAAATAGTATAATAAGCTGAGGACCAAATACTCTAATACTTGAGCCTACAGTGGGCATTTCACTTTCAAACCTTAACATTCAAACTTTGGTCTTCATAGTCTCATGGTCAATAGACAATGCAAAATAAATTCAATTGTAATTCAAGAGCCGCCATAATTTCTCTTCTAAGGTTCAAATCATTCTCTTACATCTTGACCCTTATGGAAAAGCTTAACACACACATGCACACACATACATATTTACATAGCCAATATGCAGTGAAAATTTCTATTACATATGAGAAAATTGGAAACATATCAAGGAATATTGGATAGGCAATGAAATCCATCAGGACAAGTGCTAACGCCCATAGTGCCATGGATGGTGTTTTTGTTTTTGATAATATCATATGTGATGAATCACATGAGCCTATGGGGTACACATCACATTCAAATCAACAGCATCAACAGGGATGGGGAAAATTAGTTAGCTGTTTCTAAAAATACTCTCATTTTTCAGTAGGTAAATATCTCTTCAGAACTCAGTTTGAAAGTGTCTCCTCATCCCACAAAATAGAGACAGTCAAACACAAAATGTACAATTTGAATAGAAAAATTCAGAACACAATGTGTTATGAAGCATAATTTAAGTTCACAAACACTGTGCTGAAGTTCTGTTCTGTTGCTGATAGTCTTGATTTGTTTCCCAGATTTCTGCATTGTCAGAAGAAGTGCTCTTCCTATGTTCCTGACACTATTACAGCTGTTATGTATAGTGATAGTGTCTTCATTATTCATTATAATATTTCTAGTAACTTTCATTATGATTGGACTGTATTTCAAAAAGTGCATTTAGAAAAATGATTGCATAATTTTTGTGGTTGAATAAATATGTGGATTATAGTGTTAACATTATACAGGTTTCATTACTGTACAGATTTGTTAGAAATTGTAATATGCTAATGAGCATTGCTTTTTTTTCCAGTAAAGGAATATAATATGTATTCCTTTCTGAACACAATTTCCATTTTCCAGATAAAGAAAATAAGACTAAATTACTATCATTTGGAAAGCTCTTTTTGTTCCTTCCATTTGCATGTTGAGAAATGAGTTCAATATTTACAGTTGAGACAGGTGTTATCGTCATTAGGAAACTGATGAAAAGAAAGATAAGAAAAACTAGTTCACTTTTCAAACTCCACTTATCCTACAAGTGACAGGTTTGAATGCACAATCTGGTCAGACTGGGGACAAATCTGAGTCAAAGTGTCTTGATGGTGTTTCTATCAGATGACACATCTAGCTCCTATATCCAACAGCCAAAGGGAAATTGTCACTTTTGCAAGTTCCATGATTTTGTTTTGGTCCTAAATGGAATACTCAACCTCTGCACCGATATATTCTGCTCCTTTTGCAAGCATCACTTTGAAATATCCCATCAAGCACACATTCTGCCCTCTAAATCAGTTCCCTACATTACGCTCCAAGAACCCTCTTCACAGCCAGGCAGCAAAGGCTCATATTAATCATGTTTTCTAATTATTTATTTATTAGAACAAGGGAGATGAACACCTGGCAACATTTACATTAGCAATTAAGAAAGAAGCTTCTCCAGTCGCAGTCTGATTTTGTTATGCACCTTTGCCTTTTATAAGCAAGTTGGCTCAGTGGTAGAGAAAGTTTTGTTACTATACATGAAGATGAATTGCTGGACATAAACTCTTTCCTATCTTCAGATATGGTGTAGATCAGGAAAATTTCCATTGTTTACAATGCTTAAGACTGGTGAGATAGTTATTAATAGGAAATAAACAGGGTACTAATAATCCCTTCTTTATTCAATAATATCCAACTACAACTAGTCTATGAAATGAAATGAAGGTCAGATAACAGTAAGACACTGTATAAAACTTAAAATATACATGTCTGCATATATAGCAGGCTTCCTTTGGAAATAGTAGATTACAAGGTCATTTGTGATGCATTTCTAAGGCTCTATGAAAATTGAGAACTGTTTTGTGTTAAAAAAAGAAATAAAAACTACATCACGAGACTTGCAGTAAATATGGGCATACTACCTAACACAAGTATTTGCTTGTCACCTGGGCACAGTAATTATAAGATAAAAACAAAATCTAACCATGCAGCTCTTGGTCATAGGCTTACAGCAAAGTAAACAAGGCAGGTTACAAATAAAATTTGTGAAAAGGCAGCATTTAAGCTGGCTAATTTCACAAAACATCAGAGATCACTGGATAAAAAGTGATTTTTTAATAGCAATATAGATGATGGCATGGCCAAATATTCTATACAGTTTATAGAAAATGGGAAAGGGAGATAGGGTTAGTAGTTTGGATAATAAACTTCCTTAAAATGAGCCTTTTGTGTTTGATATTTACCCTGTAGTTAACATCATTTCATTGATAGCCTATGGTACTATTCACCAAATTTGATTTAGGAATTGTATACCTTGTAGGAAGGTAATTGAGATAGTAGAGAACAGCAAACCTCTACACTGTGGACTTACAATCTCTGCTGATGTCAAGTCCTACAACTTTCAGCATTTAACTGCTTATAACACAAACTCCCCAAAGTGTATTTCTTTCTTTTAGAAAAAAAAAGTTCCTTCCTTCTATACAAACAGGTCCAACTTTATCAATGATAGACTTTGAATACCTCTGTCCTCCTTAAAGCTAGAGATAATGGAGATTTCAAGAAGAACAGAGAAAATAAAATATAAAATACAGGAGAGGACTCTCCTATCCTCACAGGTACAAGTCCTCAGATATGGCTTATGTATGAAGTTCGTTTTATCTGAATTCTTTTCAAGCAAAAATGTGATAATGTACTGACCAAAGGAAACAGTAGCTCTTGAAATGATTTCTGAAAGTGCAGCTATTTTGAACACAGAGTGAGTTGACAAAGGGTAGACTTCAAACATTAACTAAGCAGGCTACTTAGTCCCTCATTCCTATAAGGAAAATTTTTAACCCAGTAACATTGCATGTCATTAAAGGTACAAAGCTGTGGGCATTGTCATTTTCAGCCATTTGTAGTGAAATTATACACTGTGACATAAGACACCCAATAACTCTATCAAGTACATGAGGTAGAATTCAGTTGAGCAGAAACATTCATTGAAAAGAGTGTTCTCTTTTAGCTAATGAAATAGTGATCTGATACTATATATGTATTAACCCAGATTAAGATATAGAAAAAAAGGAAATCTCACCTGGTGGGAATGTAATGTCAGGAAATTTATTTCTACACATCAAACAGATTTGAACAAAGATGCTTCTAAGGAGATACCAGGCAACAGAATTGCTCAGCTTGTGGGGAGCCAATTGCCCAACATGAGAAGTGCTTGCTACCTACATGGAGAACAGATGTTGCTGCTTTTGCTTAATGTGGTAGCAAGAAGATGGTAATGATCAAAATTCTGTATTGTCTCAGATGGTGTGATTTTTACTGTTTAGGAACTTTGTGTATTTTTGTATATCTGGAGGAGACAAGATTCTCTATTATAGCCATATAGCACATCATCTTTACAGGACTCTGGATAATCATTTGCATGCATACATGAATGTTAGCAAAATGTTCACCTTTCTCAAAACATTGACTGATGGTCTATAGACATGGCTTTCTTTTGTTGTAGTTATTCCATGCAAAGCCAACACATAAAAGTTTGCATATACATTGTCTGTTTATGTTCTTCAACTGATTTCAATTTTATCAACCATGGTAGAAATGATTCTTAAGCCTCAGCCCCCATTATGTTCTCTGAGAACACTGCTGCTGCCTTGATAAAGATTGAGAATACAGCTTAATAGCAATGAAATCTCCCCTAACCAAGTCCTAACAGTGAAATCTCTCCTAACATTACTCAATAATTTACCTCCTTCAAACATTCAGACCATGATATTTATGTTAAATCTATCAGGATTAATAGTGGTAATTATTTACCAAACATTTCTGTATGTATAAATGTACTTCATATTTTACCCACATGATCTGGTTTGGTGTTTATTCCTCTTGCATAAATTAAAAAATAAGGAAACTAAAGATGAGTAATTAGACAGATTGGCCCCATATTTAAAATAATAATGAGATTATTTAAACAAATGTCATGTAGTAGTTACTGTAAGAAATGCAAAACTTATTATCCTCAGGATTTACCAAGCCCAAACTAAGAAAAGACTGTGTTCAAATTATAGCTCCAAAATACATCATTTTTTCTATTGCTTTTATGTCCTATATTTAAAGGAAAGATTCATAATAAGAAGTCCCAACTCAGGACATTTCTGAGTGCAAACTCAGATATATAAATCTTGAGTACGGTTTATACCTGTTAAGCATTGAACGGACCATCACAAAAGCAACATAATTCAGAACTATATGGAAAACTATTTAGTTCCATTATAGTAAATTGGGCAAAGCTATAGGAGCTGAAGCTCATGGGACTCTTTTGCATTTTAGTTTAGGTCCAACACTATAGTAGAACCTAAACAATTTTGCTTTCCATTTTTCCTTTGGTATGTCTTAAGACACAATAATTTGCACTGAATATCTGCAAGAAAAGCCATGTTAACTTCAACAAAAGACGGAAATCCTCATTATTTTGTTTAGCACAGCATCTTATTACCCTACCAAGGAAATGCTTCTGAGGTACATATCCTGAAGGATGCTGACATTTAATGCCAGAGTGACTGCCCTGGAAATGCCTAAGGTTCTAATGAGACCTAGGACCTTAAGAAGTAGGGAGCCTTTATCTGTCTCTAAGTCAGAAAATCTGGCTTGTAAGGAAATATTGCTAATAAATGAGGAAAAATGTGAATGAGCAATCAGACCTGTATATCACACCCACTTAAATATCTTAAGGATCCGTAGTTTCTTCAGCCTCATACAATGTATAAAGAATTGTACTCATTAGCAACTCTGAGAAGATGAACCATGATTGAGAATGACATGCATGCACATTCCAATATCTCCAGTAATAAAACTGAAAGTTATATTATTGATTATATCAAAATGTATGAGAGGACCATGTATGTATGTATCAACAGTTTCACCTCAAGTAAATACTGTAAGTGATCATTTCAGAGATATCTAAATGTCTTCTTTTATGTTACCCTTGTCATTGTATGGATTCTACTGTGATTCTGAATTATAATCATAAAAAATGTGAAAACAGCACTGTAAACAATGAAGTCCTTGAAGTAAACAGCAAATATCTAAATTGATGATAATTCTGTTCAAAACATAATTTGATAATTTGAGAAAAACTGTGCAGCTTTGCACATAATAATATTAAAAAATAAATAAAAAGGAGTATACTTTGACAAGGAAAAAATATTCTAAAGCCTTTTTATTCTATGAAGCACTTTACATAAGAAAATCATGGTAAATTTGGGTGTGGGAGATCATGTTTGACCAGGTAACATTTTGTAGTTTGCCAATTAAGTCAGCACACATAGTTTCAGAATATCCTATCAATATAAATCGATAGCTAGATCATTGACTTTTATTTTTTTCTTCATTGTTTTCTCTGTATAGTTCTTCTAATTCTATAACAAACGTGGATATGTAATCAAAGCCATGTGAGGAATATCACCATACACAATTATTTGATTATTACTATTTCATCTTCTAGATGAAGTGATCATTATAATGAAGTCAGCATAGTACTAAATTTGTGATCTAAAGCTGTAACACAGATATCTACAAATCTACTCTAAGGAAAGTCAATAACAAAGTTAGGAAGTAGGGAAAAAAAAGAGAGGAAAAATTACAATTGAGAACTATGTAATTGTGATATGAAGAATAATATACTTCATATATTTGCAAATCGATTTATTCATGTTCACACTGGATGGAATCAGAATAGGCAGTATAGATTATATATAAAGAAGAAAAGGAAAGCATAGCATTTGGATTTACATTCACTACCTCAATTAGCCTCAAAAATCTTATGATACATAATCCCTATTCCCCATTCACTGCTCTACAAAGGGGACCAAAGAGAGATAGACAGAATGCCACAGATACTGCATGCCATAAGAACAAATTTAGACTTTAACGATAATCCCACTAATAAGATGGTTTTAAGTGTGTGTGTGTGTGTGTGTGTGTGTGTGTGTGTGTGTGTGTGTGTGTGTGGTGTGGTGTGGGGAATAGACACAGAGAGAGAGACACACACAGTGAAACATTGTTTTGTTTGAATATGTGTAGTATCTCTGTTTTTGAGATAAGAGTTTTTGAGAAATGTTCATGTGTGACTCTTGTTAAAAAGGGATCATTCTATATCAGCTTAAAAGATGCATATGCCACCACCACAGTTCATTGTAGCATGTTTTCGAGCACAAATTTTAGAACTTATGTCCAAAGAAAGTACTGCTCAATAGGTAATCCACAAAGAAAATAAGACTACTCACCAATGAGTTTATGAAACTAAAATCTTGTGAAACTATCTAAGGGAAGTATTTAAAATTTGCAGCAATCCCAATAATTACTATATGCAGAAAAACATCATGTCTTGCTGAATATATGAGTTTTCTGTCACTAGGACAAAGAACTAACATAATCAACTTGGGGACAAGTTTCATTTCAGCTCAACTTCCAAAGGTTTCAATCTCAATCCATGGCTGTCTGTTCCTGTTATCTCTGACACTGCAGTTAGGCTGTCCATCATAGCAGGGCATACATAACTGAGGAAAATTATCAGCTTATGGTATACAGGATGTAAAGAGAGGAAACTGGGGAAGGGGACTTAGTGTCCCATTCTAGGGAACATTGCTAATACTCCAACTCCTTTTCATAGGTCCACATGCTTAAAGGTTAACAACCTTCCAAGACTGTTGCGGGGCTGGGGACCAGTATTTCAACACATAGCCCTTTGGGAAATGTTTAAAATGTAATTAAAAGACATTTACAACTTTTTAAAAATCATGGCTATCTAAAATAATGTGTAAAAAATACAGTTAAGAATCAGCAAGCCAGTTTTTGTAACTATTTTTTTCTAATGTCCAGATAAATGTAATAAGATATGTATGTGTTTTAATTATGGTTTTATTGCTGTGAAGAGACACCATGTCCATGGCAACTCTTGCGAAAGAAAACATCTACTTGGGACTGGCTCACAGTGCAGAGGTTTAGTCCATTATTGTCATTGTGGGAAGCATGGTGTCATGCAGGCTGACATGGTGCTGGAGACAGAGCTGAGAGGTCTACATCTTAATCTGCAGGCAGCAGAAAACGAAGTCACACTACACCTGGCTTGAGCATTTGCAACCTTAAAGCCTGCCACCCTAGTGACACACTTCCTTCAAAAAAGCTACACTTCCTAATATTGCCACTCCCTATGAGCAAATGGGGGCCATTTTTATTCAAAGCACCACAGTTAGTATGTGTATGAAAACAGGGACTGTGAATGTGTGTGTGTGTGTGTGTGTGTGTGTGTGTGTGTGTGTGTGTATGTGTGTGTGTGTGTGTGTGTGTGTGTGTGTGTGTGTTTTATATATATCTGGCGGTAGACAGTTAAATTTCTTACTCATGATGCTCCCATAAATTTAGCCATTTTAAGTAGTAAGGTAATGTTTTGGACATATGGACAGATGGATATCTAGATAGATAGGAAGACACATAGGTACATACATAAATAGCTAGATAGCACATATGTGTGAAATTTATTTATGAAAAAAAGGTGATCAAAAGACTCTTGGTCTATTCATTCAACTTAACAGTAGTTAAGAAAACATTGATTAGCTAATATTATTGATCATCTCCTGTATTTCAAGCCATATTTAGTCCATAGAGCAACATTATTTCACAAGTGTAAAATTGTATAGTTTAGAGTTGAGGCAAAGGTTTCCATTGACAGAGGCTGTAGCAGCAGGGTTGGGATTTGAACAGGTCGGTTTGATTCCAATTCTGATGCTCTTTCCTCAGCAGCAAGCTGCTTCCACAGCAGTAGGAACTTGTCTGCATCTGTTCTGTACTTGTTTGCAGTTTTCCATTTTGAAGCCACAGCTACTCCATGTCCCATCGTGCTCAGCACACTTTGATTTCCCTTCCTATCACTGAGGCAGATCCACTTACCTCCCTGGCATTCATGAGCAGCTCTGCAGAGTGCTGGAGCATCTGGCAATCCACCCAGCCAGAGTGACTGGGAAGTACAGAAAATCCCTCTGAGAGCCGGCAACATCTGTTTGATAGGCAATGAAAAATAAACCCATAATAAACTCATTTTAGGAGCAAAAAATGGCTTCTCAAAATGCTGATTACTCATTTTAGGCAAGTATAGTAATGTAGGTCTACTTCACATGCGGAAAACCAGCATGTCTGGAAACAAGTGATCAGAGCCACAGGGTGAGGCTGCTCAAACACAAAGAAAGAACAAGTGACAGCAGGCAAGAAAGTATTTAGAAATTTTACACAAGAGAGCTCACACCACCAATGGCTCGCTCCTGGAGCAGAGGCATGACTAGGGTGGTCTGATAGGGTGCATCCATGTGGGGAATGAGTTTCATTTCAGGAGCAATGACTTTCTCACTACTTCTCACTGACAAGAGCTCTCCATTCATTCAAACATCAAAGCACTCCTTCCTTTATTCATTTTTCTCCTTGTTTCCTTTCCACCAATATTTATTATATCCTCTAATGAAAACATCTTTTTATTACTGTGTGCCTTTTACAGATATCATAGTTATTATATTATAATCTGGAGTGATTTTCTTAGAGAAGCCCGAAGGGAAGAGTTTATCTACGATGGTAGATTAACATTTATTGAATTTAGGTCTCACAAGATATAAAAGAGTAAAACAAAATGGAAAGAAAATAATTGAAGAGTGAAATTATCCTTGGTAATAATTACAGTGAATACAAGCTGGACTGCTGACTACAGAAAATGCTTGGTTTTATTCTGGAGTTAGTTAAAACATGTTAAACTTAGTGCTTTTCCCCACATGCAACCATCATCTCTCATGAGAAAGGACAGGAAAAAAAGCAAATTAAAAACTAGTCATTGCTGAGGTAAGCATAGAAGCTAAATAAATGCTCCTATATTTCAAACCGTTGATTTGTTATCCTCAACCTGCCAGATAAATTTTGATTCTATTATCTAACATGTCACATACATGCTGGCCAGAAATGTTTAAGTCAGAAACAAGAAAATTGAGCAAAAGAGGAGGGAGAAGGGAGGGAGAGGAGGTACAGAAAGAACATGGAAGGACAGTGTTTCTTAGTCATAGTAGAAGATGCTAGAAAAATTAGAATATTATCTACAGCTAATGATTAATCCTTCAAGACTGAAGCATGACAATATGGGACAAGCACTATTGCTTATGTTGAAGACTTAATCTTAGTGCTTTATCTGGGGTGCAAAAATGTCCCTAATGTGTATTAATGAAAACTGATATTGAAACTCTGACAGAAGTATATGGCTTTTCAGACTTCACTTCTCTCATTGTTATGAAGGGATCATTTTGAACTTAAAGTGATAGTTCCTTGAGTCAAAAAAATCTTTAGATTCGATGCTATAGTCTAATGTTTCTAAGTTCTCTTACCTTGAGCAAATTACACTTTAGCATAGCATATATGCAAAGAAATTATGTGTGTGTGTATGTGTTATTATTGTTGTAAATATTAAATGAGATAACACTCATAAAATACACAGAACAGTGAATAATAAATACTAGCCATGCAAGGAACCATAGCTATTATTCTTAAAATCATGACTATAATGATTTCCTATGAATCCCTTTTACTAATTAGTTATGTCTGAACCATGATATGTAATGTTAGACTGAGCAAGAAATGATGCAGATTTTACACATTATACACGTATAATAGTACTTGATTTAGCTTCAGTTACAGATAGAATTGCACTGCCTTTTAGACAAGTCTAGAAAGGGCTATGTAACCAAACAGAAAAGGACTGTTATTATTTTCTTATGATGAGAAAAATTTTATTATGAAATTCCTGAAGTAGATATCCCTTGGGTTGAAGTAAGACTGTGTATGCAAAAAATAAGACCAATATTTGAGCCAGTACTTAAGGAAATATAAACATATGTACATATGATAATAAAAATTGTTATAGAAGAGGAAATTATGAACTTGAGAGGGGTTATGGTTTTCATGGGAAGAATTCAGGTAAGAGGATGGAGTACATAATGGTTAAAATGTCTTCTCCTCATGTAGGGAATTCTAAAAAAATATTGTATAACCATGTATGTATGGAATTCTTAGAAAAAAATCTTGCCTAAGGATTCAGAGGACATAATAAATGTAGGCAAAGATTTTGGAAAAGAAGCAGAAATTGATAGTTATGATAGTAAAATGTCTCTTCTGAAAAGAATATGCATGTATCTCCTTATTCCGTGCAAAGAAACACTAGCATTGTCTTTTTACTATTGGCCATCCAGCCTGGACTTCTCTCCCACCTCATTTGCTCGCAGCAAAATCTTTGTGTTCCTAATTCAGCAGTACTCATAATTCTACAAGACTCCTATTACATTATGGCTAGTCCATAGTTTTCTAATCTTATTTTCTGTATTATCTTGCAGCAACTTTCCAAAGTCTATTCCTTTACTTCATTTTAAAAGTGTCTTTGTCCCATATAAGATCATGAGATCTTTAAGGAGAGACACAATTGCCTTATCTAGCATTTGCATGCATTACTAGCTACTGTGATACATTAATTTTGCTCATGCTATTTGTCTCTCACCTCAGGGAAGTTTTGTTTCATGTTGTTGCTTTCACCTTTTCATGTTATGTGTAATACTCTCAAAAATCTATGTATGTATGAAAATAAGGATAAATAAGTGGCCTTTGTACTCTATATATCTATGTATTATATGCAAATAATTCGGTTAACCATGGCATTCTGATTCTGAGACTTGTAGCACCAAGTATTAAAATATAGTTTGTAGCTAAAGTTTTCCTGCCTGGCCCACGGTCAGGATAAATCTCTTTCACCTGCCAGTCCCACAGCGGCTCAGACCCAACCAAGTAAACACAGAGACTTACATTGCTTACAAACTGTATGGCCGTGGCAGGCTTCTTGCTAACTGTCCTTATATCTTAAATTAGTCCGTTTCTATAAATCTATACCTTGCCACATGGCTCGTGGCTTACCGGCATCTTCACATGCTGCTTGTCCTGGCTGGCAGCTGGCAGTCAGTGACTCCCTCTGCCTTCCTGTTCTTTTAATTCTCTCTGTTAGCCCTGCCTATACTTCCTGCCTAGCCACTGCCAATCAGTGTTTTATTAGCAACACATTTGCCATACAGAACATTCCACAGCAATAGTTATTCAGAGTTCTTCTATAAATAAATACAGCATTAACACCTTAGTTTGAGTTCCAATTGCTGTGATGAAACACCATGACCAAAAGTAAGTTTGGCAGGAAAGAGTTTATTTGGTTTGTACTTCCACAATGTAATCCAGAACTGAAGGAAACCAAGACAGAAACTCAAACAGGGCAGGAACCTGGAGGCAGGAGTGGAGCCATGGAAGCCATGGAAGCCATGGAAGCCATGGAAGCCATGGAGCCATGGAAGTGTGCTGTGTACTGAATTTCTCCACATGGTTTGCTCACTTTTTTTAAAAAATAGAATCCAAGAGCACATGTCCCTCCAAAAGTGTCCTGGGAGCTGCCCCATCAATCACACTAGTTAAGGAAATACCCAAATGTTTTCCTACAGCTCAGTCTTAAAAAAGATACTTTCTTAATTGAGGTTCCCTCCTCTCAAGAGACTTTAGTTTGTGTCAAGTTGACAGAGAATTATCCAGCACAATTAATTTCCCTATAAAAGATGTTCTGATACTAAATACAAACACCAGGCAAATTGGGCTGATAAAATTCTAAAAGATTTTAAAGAGTACTAAGAGGACTACTATGAAATTAGGTTTTCAGGCCTTAACAGGAATGTTGCACTTATGAAATTTCAAAAGCTATGCAACAGAATATACCAGTCAACATTCTAGCATGTGTAGAGGAAGGGCTTGCAGGGGACCACCCTTGGAAGAGGGGGTATCAATGGCTGCTGAGGCAGAGTCTGTTTTCTTCATGGTGAGGCCCCTGACAGGTTGCTATGACTCAGTGATCAAAGCTTATACCCCTGTGATACAGGTGGCAAAATTGAACTCAGTAGCTTTTATACATATGTGAATGTGTTTATGGGTATGTATGATAAAATAATAATTATAGAAATGGAGGAACATGAATTTGAGAGGAGGATGTGAGGGAGGAGGTAGAAAAGTAGTGTAGGGTAAATATGATCAAAATGTGTTTTAATCATGTATAAATTTTTAAAAATGCCTATGTATATTCAGTCTTTCTGTGTCCTGCCTGTCAGCTCCCAAATAAGACTTACATAGACTTCTTTCTGAGTAGCTCTTACAACTTAAATTAACCAGTTTCTATTAATCTACAAGCTGACATGTGGCTAGTGGTTTTTACCTTTCCTCTTAAATGTCCTATTTCCTCTGTGTCCCACTGGTGACTCTGGCAATCTTCCTCTCAGAGTTATCACCATCCCCAGAAGTCCCGTCTAACCTCTTCCTCCCTAGCTCTTGGCCATTCAGCTTTTATTAAACCAATCACAGTGACACATCTTCACACAATGTAAAGGAGTAATCTGCAATATTTCCCCCTTTTATCTAAATAAAAAGGAAAGTTTTAACTCTAACATAATAAAACTATAAACAGTAAGAACAATCATTAGGTAAGAATTACATTCCCAGTCTCCAGTCCATTTGTATGTGGCAAATTCAGAGAAAATACTCTATTATCAATCCTATCCTGGTGAGTCTGAAGTTTTGCACCTAATCCACTTTCTACCCTAACTTATATTACCAACCCCAAGCTATTTTTATAGGTCTCAAAACATTTTTTGAGGGATGAGGGTTTTCAAGACAGGGTTTCTCTGTGTAGGTTTGGTACCTGTCCTGGAACTCGCTCTGTAGACCAGGCTGGGCTTGAATTCACATAATTCCACCTGCCTTTGACTCCCAAGTGCTGGGATTAAAGGTGTGTGCCACCACTGCTCCGCTCCAAAAACATTTTTTTTTTAAGATAAGCAATTTAATCTTTTATGTCTCTCAATCTAATACACTTTACACCTCTTTTGTGAGTCTTTATTCTGAATTGATAACAAGGAAAACTGTAACTCTATCTAGTCTTCAACTCTATCAGAGACCCAAAAAGGATATAATATTACCAAAGTATACAGAAAGTGCAGATCAAGCAACTTCTAAAACTATGGAAATGACAAAATCATTTCCTGAACAGTCACCCGAATTTTCCCTGGATCTGTGGGACATCATCTTCCACTTACAGGCTTAGAATATCTGACAGACTTTTTTGCATAGCAGAAATTTTGAAGGACTATTCTACCTTGTCTTGACAAAGTTTGGGAGTCCCTTTCATTTGGGTCCTGCTGTCCAATTTGGAAAGCACAGTGTTAGCAGTTGAGGTAAAGGCAGTCTTTTTCCCCAAATGGCTAGGTTTTGCCACAAAGAAAGCTAACTCCATAAAAAGAAAACTTTCCATCATCCTTTTTTAAATTAGATTGGTGCTGCCAGGAGCAGACATATCTCACTGTTGTGAAAAGCCTTATGCTATTAAAACATTTTGAATGCCTTATTCTGTAGGTCTTTGAAGTGTTTGAAGATCATCAATCTATCTAAAACATATCTCTGTATGACCCTGAAAACATACTTAACATGACTATAAGTTTGAATATTATAAATGACTATTAACCTGTATTTCTTTATTACCCTAAATAGCTTTCAAAAACTAAAACATTCCATTAAATTTTTAAATGAGCTGCATAGGTTCAATACCTTAAAAAAGAATAGAAACTTATATGTACTATAACAAAAATAACTGTAATTTTGTATCTCTGTATAAAAACCCATACCAAGGTAAAATATTTGAGACTAGTGGATGTTCTAAACTAGACTCAACAACACACCATTTTATCCCATCATTTCTATTATATATTACCCTTTTAGTCTTCAGAAAGAGATCCCTGAATCTAATCTCCTTTGTTTAGCTTTATTCCTGACCATGACCAGTAACAATCTGTAACACCCCCCCCAAATGATGACAAATATCCATAATCCACTGAATGACCAGAAATCACCCACTCCATCTCTTGGTAATATGGGCACCATGTCCTCTAGATTGCTTCCTGCTGTCTTTGGGTAATGACATCTTTAGGAAATATGAGAATATTGTGATAATGATCAAGTTTTGGGAAAACTAACCATAACATTTGTTGTTCAGTCTCTGTGCAATGGGAAAACACAAGGCTTATCTGCAATCCTGACTAGAATAATCTGTGAGGCTGGACCATCTCAGTCAGCAGCTTTGAAGCTGTTTTGGATGTAGAACTCTGAGGAAACTGTAACAGAGGCACTCTGTACAGCTGGAAGATTTCCTGTGTCCCGGCCACCTGGCCAGTTGGCAGTAAGGACAAATCTCTCCTACCTGCATCCCCCAAGTAAAAACACAGACTCTTATATTAACTAAAACTGTTTAGCCATTCACTCAGGCTTTCCACTGACTAGCTCTTACATTTAAACTCAGCCCATTTCTGTTAATCTATATGTTGCCACGTGTTCTGTGGCTTTACCTGTGTGGCATTACGTGCTGCTCCCTGGATGGTGGGCTGGCGTCTCTCCCTGCCTTCTTCCTCTCTCTCCCTTTGAATTTCCCACGTGCCTCTAAGCTGTTTTGCCATAGGTCAAACAGCATTATTTATCAACCAATCAGAGAAACACATATACGCAGCGTACAGAAAGACATTCCCCCCATCAACTCTGAGCGGCTGGATCACCTGGAGCACCATTTTCATTGGTGTCTGGTCCCCTTGCTCTGAAAACAGACAAAAGTTCAAAAGTAGCATACATATCTGCATTAACATAAGGATGGATAGTGTGTTGTACACCAGTCAGTCAAAGATGATGTTTTGCTTTATGTTTGAGCAGGTAAAAGGCGTTTGTTAACTTTATAAGTTTGTTTGAACTATATAACAAAACTATAGTATAAATCTCTATCAATGCCATAGGAAAGGATGGCATGTAATAATAAGTCATGAGTACTCTGTAACCAATGAGATTTATCATGTTTAATTCAACCTCAGAGCTGTTGCCATGTAAAAGGATCATTTATTTATTTATTTTTTGTTTGTTTGTTTTGTTTTTCAAGACAGGGTCTTTGCGCCTTTTCCTGGAACTCACTTGGTAGCTCAGGCTGGCCTCAAACTCACAGAGATCCGCTTGGATCTGCCTCCTGAGTGCTGGGATTAAAGGCGTGCATTTAATACATCACCTCTCTTGTAGTTTTTCTTTTGTTCCTTCCAGTTTATGTTTGTAGCCAAGATTTTCAGGAGGTGTCCCCCAGTCAAATCTAATCTCAATTAACTTTGAAGGCATCTATAGCTTTTTGTTTCCTCTCCCTCAATGCAACACATTTTTCAACTTTCATTCTGAAGCCAAGACATCTCTAAAGTATATAGTCTGGTTTAACTCAGCAGTCCCTTGTAAAAATCCAATGTCTTTCAGCATCTGTCTTTTGTTCATTAGCATTTAAAAAAATCAAAGTCAACAAAACACCACACAGGATCCAGACAACCTGTGTTTTCTCCATCTTTGTGTGACTTATTTTTTTTTTACATTACTTTACTCTCTCTTTAAAGACTTCATTGTTTTTAAACTATTTTTTCTATGACTGTCTATACCCATTTTCTTTCTTTCTTTTTTGTTCAGAATCTAAGCACATTTTAAAACCTACTCTACCTATTTAGAGGTAGAACTGGCTTGACGAAGTGCCTATAGCATTTTCTAACTGTATGAGACAAACCTTAAACTGCTATTTCAGCTGCCACATGACTTGGCTTAGTGCATGGTGCTGTCTGCTGTCTTCAGCCTGCAGGCAACATCCAGTAACCACCCTCTGTGTTCCACTGAGCACCATCCTACCTGAGAGACTGAAGGAATAGGAAGCTACATCCAGATCCTTGTTCAGAAATTTTCTTAACTTTCTCAGGCCCTATGTTTGGATTTTCGAGATCCATATTGGCACCATATGTAGTCATTCTTCCCCTGTCCTGCATATCAGTTTCCAAATAAGAACACAGAGAATTCTTACTAAGTATGAAGGCTTGGCCTTAGTTTAAACTTGTTTCTAACCAGGTCTTATAACTTTTATATATATTAAGAGACTTTCTATTCATTTTACATATCAACCACAGATTTCCCTGTCCTCCCTCCTCTCATCCCCCAGCCTTCCCACCCAATCCACCCCCCATTCCCACCGCCTCCAAGGCAAGATCTCCCATGGGGAGTCAGCAGAGCCCGGTGCACTCCACTGAGGCAGGTCCAAGCCCCCCCTCCACGCACCACTGCTGCACAAAGTATCTCACCATAGGCACCAGGCTCCAAAAAGTCAGCTCATGCACCAGGGATAGGTCCTGGTTCCACTGCCTGAACACCCTAAGTGTCATAATAGAACCCTCATCCAGTGACTGATGAAAGCAGATGCAGCGATCCATGGCCTGGAAGCAGATGCAGAGATCCATGGCTGGATCCTGGGCAGAGCTCCAAGAGTCCAATCAAAGAGAGAGGAGGGATTCTATGAGCGAGAGATATCAAGACCATGATTGGAATGCGAACAGAGACAACTAGCCAAACTGGTAGAGACACATGAACTGTGAACCAATAGCTGAGGAGCCCCCATGGTACTGGACTAGGCCCTCTGAATAAGCGAGACAGCTGTTTGGCTTGAACTGTAGCTCTTATAACATAACTAGCCCTTTTCTATTAACTTATGTGCTGCCATGTGGCTCCTGGCTTTTACCTCTCCTCCTACATGTCCTGTTTCTTCTGTGTCCAGATGGTGACTCTGGCTTTCTTCCTTTTTGAGTCCTCTCTGTCCTCAGAAGTCTTGCTTAACCACTTTCTGCCTAGTTCTTGACCATTCAGCACTTTATTAAACCAATCACAGTAACGCATCTTTACACAGTGCAAAGGACTATTCCAGAACACCAAAGGTTTCAGAGGAAAACATAAAAATTCAGTTTTTGGAGAAGAACAAGGAAAGTCCATAACCATGGCAGTAATAGATTCAAAGAAACCATGCTTGAACATGCCACAAAACTAATAAAATCTAAAATTAAGGAAGAAAATGTGGACACTTAAAGAAAAAAAAGTATTCCATTGTATATGAAGAGAAAAAAATTACAATATTTTATATTTTTCATCAACAATAACAGAAGCTACAGATAAAAGAGTGAAAAATCCAGTGGCATATTTTGAAAATCAGTATTAACTTTTCCCCAGTTACATGTGGCCCTCCCCTTCAGGTAACCTTACCCACATCATTATGGAAATAGCTGAAGTGCTTCTCTCTCCATGAGATCTGCTACCTTAGTAGCAGCAGTGTGGTATGACTAACCTGCCACTTCCTGTCATTCATTCCTCTAGTGAACTGCTATGCAGGCTCATGAGCTCAGTGTTTGGCCTCCCTCATTATTTGTTTGTTTGTTTTTGCAAAAAACTCCAAATATTTTTGAATTCGCTTTCTGGGTGATACAACAAATCCTTTGGTCTGTTTTTTGTACTCCCTCTGGCCGGTACACAATGAAAGAGTCTCTTCATATACTTCAAGGAATTGCCTATCCTTTATGTAACCTCAGGAGTTTTCTGGCATTGGAACCAGATAGAGCTGCCACCTCCTTACAGGTAAAAGGCCTGCTATTAGAACCATCTGATACAAATGATGACAGTGGTTTTATTTAAAGGTAATGATGGTCATGTCCAAGCTCAAAGATACAGCTATATATGTTTTTTTTCTAGACTACTATTAATTTTTCAAAGTACCACATAAATAAAACACAAGTCATTGCATATGCAACAAATAACAAAGAGAGACTTCATATTGTTAGTACCAGAACATTGTAGAATATTCTCTTAAAATTGAACTTGATATAGGAGAATCCTTCCATTTCTCTCAGAGTAGGGAATTATGTTTTAGTCAATGGAGACAAGTGTATTTGCTGAAAACTAGACTCTCAATTTATAGATGAAGAATAAGGCTCACACTTGTTCAGAACTTGTGCAAATCCATACTTTTTTTTTTTTGGTTTTTCGAGACAGGGTTTCTCTGTGTAGCTTTGCACCTCTCCTGGAGCTCACTTGGTAGCCCAGACTGGCCTCGAACTCACAGAGATCCACCTGGCTCTGCCTCCCGAGTGCTGGGATTAAAGGCGTGCGCCACCAATGCCCGGCTCAAATCCATACATTTATGTAAATCTCACAGTCACAATCTGTCTCTAGAATTGAATGACTCCAAATATATAAGCTTTTAACATTTCTCCAACTTGATGAATCCCTAACTTGAAGTTATCTGGTTCTTTTCAGGAACTTTTCTTAGGTCCTTGATGTTCTGTAATATAGAGCAGATAAAACATGGAAGAAATATCAGTTTATTGTAAAATGTATCTGGATTGAGATTTTTACTTCAGTAGTATTCTAATAAAATATATATATTGTACATGTATAACTTCAAAACTGAGTCTTTTCCAAAGTTTCCTTATTTTGGTTAAGTTTAAACAAATGTTTCCTGTACAAATGCAGACAGAAGATTAGTGTAATCCCTTGGTATTAGATGGAGAAATGCAAACTGTCTGCCTTGAGTTCAATTTGAGAAAATCACATCCTTGCAAGATGACCATGGGTTTAGTCTCCTTCTATTTTCATAACTTATTCAAGGGAAAGGTAAATTAATGGCACCCTTGAGTGACAATTTACTTTTCACATTTAGCAGGTTAATATTTCAAAAATGATATGGAAAACATTTAAAACTTTTTAAATTTAAAACTTAGAAATACATATACAAAAGAGTCAGTTCAGAGGAATTTAGTAGGTTTTTATGAGATAAACAGATAGGACACAGAATTTGGACAAAACCAATTAATCTCATATTCACTTTTCCCAAAAATATGATTCAGACTTTTTCACCTATTTAAAATTGAAGGTAATAGTAAAATTGTATGTTTTCATTATCCAATTCATATTATAAATGAATTATTTGCAAGGATATTTGGTACAGATTTCATCAAGCAACAGCAGATTATCAGTGTCTTCTCTTTGGGATTATTATTATATACTTAGCCTAGAATCCATTTTGAATGTAAGCTCATTCTTTCAACATCAAAGAAAATTTTATATTAAAACATTTTTACAATCATGTGCTGATGTCTTTAATGTGTTAACATCTCAATAATAAGTGTAAATATGTTGTTTATTCTCTCTCTGACTTCATATTTTCTCTGTATTTACCAGATGGAAATGCTACCAGATAAAGACTTTAACTGCTTGCAATGCTAGTGAGAGAGTGACAGGTAATTATTGCCTTAATTTGAGTGCTCACATGCTAATGGATTATTGACAGTTACTGATTTCATTATAATAGACCACCAGGAAAAATGATTCATAAATCCTTTATTTCCTTGTGCTGAGATATGCAATTTCCTCTAAGGATGAAATACATCATTGTCCCTATGACCACTCAGAATGTGCCCAGAAAATGACACATTAAAGGAAGCAAGAAATAAAACCTACACTTGGAAACGG
Source organism: Peromyscus aztecus (assembly GCA_902168405.1). Taxonomy (NCBI): domain Eukaryota; kingdom Metazoa; phylum Chordata; class Mammalia; order Rodentia; family Cricetidae; genus Peromyscus; species Peromyscus aztecus. The sequence goes on from CABHPQ010169670.1 coordinate 24,183, forward strand.
TGCATAGGCTTATGTGCTCAGTGAATCAAATCAGAAAATTTATTGATAAAATAGTATTGCCCATACTTCCACTAATGTCTGAAACATGACACATCCTGTAGAACAGACTTACTACTAGGTTGTATGCAACACTGCTTTGTTGTGTCCTATAACCTTCAGCCATGAGACCGTGTCCACTGATACACAGCAGGAAATATGAAGATACACTTCCTCAGCTCAGCCACCTGATGAATGATGCTGTGTTTGAGTTTCGATGTATTTTTGTGCTTTGAGTTTACACAAGGGTTCAGCGTTTTCAGATATTCAGTTCTTAATCTGTTAGTTTTAGGCTGTTTTGTTGATGTTACTTGTTACCTCTGTCTATGTCCTGTCTAATTTGTATTGATGTGGAATTTTTAAGTTTATTTTTGTGAGTGGATATTCTCATCTTCTTTTCCTGCTAGTTCTTCACCAAAGATGTTGATTACAAATCAGAAAGCTTAATCTTAGATTGCATCATATAATATGCAAACCTAGTACTTATTTGGCTGTATTTGCTACCAGATCTGTACATTTACGTTTTTTGGGGAATGGTAATGTAAAAAATAGTTAATTTCATATCTGAATGAAGACATTACTACTAGGAGAAGAAATGTAGACATGTATTCAACTGAAAATTAAACATCCAAATGCAAAAATGGAAACATGATGCTGTTATCTCAGTATGTGACTTCAAATTTTTGTTTATTTAAGTAACGGTGTCATTATGTTCATTCATTCTGAGGTTAGGGATTTGACCAGAGGCCTGTGTTTCCCTGCTTCAAAAAGTCTCATTTTCTGGCAGTGATTCAATTACTAGAGATCTGGGTCTTCAGGGAAGGTAGGTCTATTTCCATGATGGCTTCCTTACTAGCATGTCTACTCCTGAGTTATAACAGTTGAAGGACAGCCTCAGGCAGAGCCCTAGACCACAGCATCTATTGTTGTTCCCACCCCTACCCCCAAAGTAGTCTCTGAGTTATCCAACTTCTATGAAACAGTTTGTCAGACATCCAGGAGCAAGTGTTAACAGGACAGAGGGAAGGTTCTTGGCTTTTATAACCTAAAGTTGCAATTCATGCAGCTGTAATGTTTGGCAAAAGCAGTAGTTGCTCCTCACAGATTTCAGAACAGTGTACACACATTTCACCCCGTGGTTGAATAATGTATAAGCCTTGCCTATATATTTAATTTCCACAGAAACATAAAACTTTTATCATATTCATGTAGAAAAATACAAAACTGCATTGTGTCTCTCTGTATGCATGTCAGTTTGTCTGTGAGTCTGTGTACCTGTCTGTGTGTATGTGTGTATATGAACACACACACACACACACACACACACACACACCACACACACACACACACACATCAACATCAGGCCTTCACAAGTGTGAACAAAATTATATTCCTACACATGAAAATGTATGTATGTTACATGAAGAAAAAATAAAATGGTCCTTGCTTTTGTATGTCAATACTAAACAAATGGTAAAATTATAGGCAATTAAAACTTAATTTTAAAAATAAACACTTAGCATATTAAGTAACCTATCCAGCAACTCATTGCCTAGAAACCTAGCTTTCAAATAATATCCCCTCACACAAGTACAATAAAGCATAGTACTTCATATTTTGAAAGGACATTATACATATTAAAAACACCAGGCACGTGATACTTCTCTAATAAGTTCATTTTATAAAGAAAATTGTCCCCTCTTTATGTCTTCCAGTGACGCAATACCCATTGCTTTGTCAGGATCAGTTATTGATAGACATAATTCTTTGATTAACAGACAAGAAAACCCAAACTTCCAAAGGTTAAACATTTTATTTTCCTGCACTTATACTCTACATAGGAAATACCAGCTCCTAAATATTAAGTTTTAGCTGAGTGTGAAATCTATGAATTTTGTCTTACTTTAGATGATTAGCTCATTTAATCAATGCTTTATTAACCTGTACACATAACGAAGAGCAAATGCAAAACTTAATGAGATATAATTTAACCAAATAGAAATCTTGAAGTAAATGTATTTGTCCCTAGAAATGGATGTAAAGTGTGTCATTTGGGATGGAGAAAATGTATGTCTCTTACTCTTTTATTGCACAAATGAGAGACATTACTAATTAGCTATGGCATTCATGCTTCATCTAGATATAAAAGGATCTTCCCTAGAACAGCTTGTCACTTAATCCCACCAATTAACTACCATTGCAAGTGTGATGGGCTCAAATGCATCTCTGCTGAGAGGAGAAAACACAGGATTCTAACTGACCCAGTTGCTTCCTAAAGTTATTGAATCCAGAAACAATACATAAGCCAGTGAGCATTAGAATGAACACATGGCAGGTCCTGTGCAGATGGAAAAAGACTGCACAGCACTGAGAATGAAGACATGCAAACTCTGCGTTGCAAAGATTTGGTTCGATCAGAACTTAGGTAAATGGGAGGATGTTGTTGAAAGAGAGCAAAGTCATCCTTTGACCAGTCCCAACAGATTAATTTGTTATTGTCATCTCTAGTGATTTATTTTATATTTTAACACTCTTATGTAGTAAGGACTTCCCTCATGGTATTTTCATGTAAACTTCATTTCTGGTGATTCTCCATTTCCCTTACTTCACTCTGCCCTCAGGGTAATCCCTTTTCTCCTCTAATATTTCATGTGTTACATTGTCTTTTCTACTGCCAAACCTCTTTTTCCCATATCATCAATTTCTTTCAGGTTCCTTGGATTTTAACCAGGTTACTCCCATGTCAATTCACATGGACAACCTGAAAGAGCACATATGCTGCATGTTTTTCTGAGGCTAACCTACCTCACTAAATATAATATTTTCCAGTTCCATACACTTTCCTTCAAAATTCATAATTGTCGTTTTCATTTTGTCTGAAGAAAATTCTGTTGTATATTATATATATCACAATTGCTTTATACATTAATTCCAACAGATGTTTCTGACTACACTTAAGTGATTTTTAAGAGAGGATAATCTATCAGAAATTTCTGGAAGATAGGAAAAAGTGTTAACTATTCATACTCACTCCTATGTTCACCAATTATTAATTTTTATTGTTCAACTTGGCCAACCTGGAGAGATAAAACTCTTTGATAAAATAGATTTTCTTGGTTGATTCCATTATAAAATGGAGTTAAGAACTGAGAATAATACTCTAAGCACTTGGATCATAGGTTCTTATGTTTGAAGGAGATGTGTTGTACATCACAATAGCTACCACAGACATAGAACAACATGAATGAAAGTCACAACTAGATTTCTGAAGGAAAAGTCCCCAGTGCAAATGTGAAATTCTTTAATGTTTCCATTTATATTAAATATGTAAATACAAAAAGGACCATGGGGTATTCTTTTTTGTTTTTTGTTTTTTTTAAAACAGTTTCTCTGTGTAGTTTTGGTGTCTGTCCTGGATCTCGCTCTGTAGACCAGGCTGGCCTTGAACTCACAGAGATCTGCCTGGTTCTGCTTCCTGAGTGTTGGAATTAAAGGCATGCACCACCACTGCCTGGCCCATGAGTATTCTTATTCAGGACAGCAATTGCTGCTGAAGTTTTGTCCATAGAATCTAAAATACATTACTAGGCCTAATGCTAGGTTCCTAGATGGGGTCAGTCACTATGTAAACTCTGAGTTGTGCATCAAGGATGAGTGGAGCTTTCTTGTGTATCTACCAGTAAAGAGTGGACTGACTCACTTTTGGGGGCAGAAGGGCATTTTGGGGTCAGGTAGAAAGCTCGTGCAAGGCAAACTCCCATGAATCTATAAGGATGACTCCAGCTAAGACTTCCAGCAATAGTGGTTAGGTAGCCTGAACTGGGCATCTCCTGTAATCATATTGGTAACTACCCTAATTGTCATCAGTGACTGATGGAAACAGATGCAGAGATCCACAGTCAAGCACTGGGCGGAGCTTGGGGAATCCCATTGAAGAGAGGAGGAAGGATTGTATGTGCCACAGGGGTTAAGGCCATCAACAAGGGAACCCACAGAAAACACTCACCTGGGCTCATAGGAGCTCACAGAATCTGGACCAACAGCTAGGGAGCCTTCATGGGACCAACCTAGGCCTTCTTTATATGTGTGACAGTGGTGTAGTTTGATCTACTTAAGGGACTCCTAGAGGTGTGAACAGGGCCTGTCCCTAAGATTTGTCTGGCTTTCAGGATCCTCATGATTGGTTGCCTTTCCCAGCCTCAATACAAGGGGAGGAGCTTAGTGCCCCCCCCCAACTTGATATGCCATATTTTGTTGACACCCATGTGAGACCTGTCCCTTTCTGAACAGAAACAAAAGGGAAGTGGATATGGAGGTGGTGATAGGGGAGGCAATGGGAGGAGAGGAGGGGGGGGACTGTCAGGATATAAAAATAAATGAATAAATTTAATTAATTAAGAAAAAAATGAAAACGCATCCATAAGATCAGGTTGAAGTTAGGCCTGTAAGGCATTTTCTTAGTTATTAATGGTGGAGGGCCCAGATCATTGTTGGTAGTAATATCTCTGGACTGGTGGTTCTGGGTTCTATGAGAAAGCAGGCTGAGCAAGCCATAATGAACAAGCATGTAAGCAGCACGCCTCCTTGACCTCTGCATCAGCTCTTGCCTCCAGGTTCCTGCTCTGTTTGAGTTCCTGTCCAGACTTCCTTCAGTAATGGACTACAATGCAGGAGTATAAGCCAAATAAACACTTTTATTCCAAATAAAGAAGAAAGAAACATAGAAAGAAAGAAAGAAAGAAAGAAAGAAAGAAAGAAAGAAAGAAAGAAAGAAAGAAAGAAAGAAAGAAAGAAAGAAAGAAAGAAAAAGGAAGAAGTAAAGAAAAAATAGACTAGTCTGCCTTTTAAAAGGTTAGTTGACTACTGGTTGACTTGGATCTTGAGGTTATTTGGCTAAGAATTGGCCCTCATAGGCTCATAGATTTCAACACTTGGCCCTCAGTTCATGGTGCTATTGTGGAAGTTGTGGAACCTTTAGGAGTCACTGCCCTGCTGGAGGAAATATGTCCCCTGAGCCTTAAGCTTTGAAGTTTCAGAGTCTCACATGCTTCTAGTTTTCTTTGCTCCCAGTGTGTGGGTGAATACGTGATCATCCAGATTTTGACTCCAGCTGCTTTCTCTTCTCTAAGATGATGGACACTATTCCTTTGGAACAGCAACTAAAATAAAGTATTTTATGCTTTAAGTTGCTTTTGGTCATAGTATTTTATCACAGTAACAAAAAACTAGTAAAAAGAAAATGCAATCTACTATCCATTTAGTAGTATACATAATGCATGTGTTTATTATGTATTAGAGCTGAGAAATCTAATACGGCATTTATTTTGGTTTGAAACTGACATATTAAAAAAACTTATTTTCATGCTTTCTTGCTTTTCTGTATTTTCCTTTCTTATATCTGGCCAAATAACGTTGGTTTGTTTGTTTATCATGTGTTGTGGTGATATATTGGGTACCCTAATAAAATTTGCCTAAAGATCACAGGACAGAACAAGCCACTAGATTAAACAAAGAGGCCAGACAGTGGTGGCACACACCTTTAATCCTAGCACTGGAGAGGCAGAGATCCATTTGGATCTCTGTGAGTTCAAAGCCGCCCTGGACTATATGAGATTGGTTCAGTCCAGGAGAGAAACAAAGCCAAGCAGTGGTGGCACACGCCTTTAACCCCAGTACTTGGGAATCGTACACCTTTAATCCCAGCACTTGAGATCTCACACCTTTAATCCCAGTATTTGGGAAGTACACACACCATTAATCCCAGCACTAGGAAGAAAGTGATGGTTGGGCAGAGAAAGGTATACAAGGCGTGAGTAGACAGGAATTAGAGCTTTTCACCTGAGGAAGCCCTTTTAGGCTGAGGAGATTTTTGGCTGAAGCCCTTTTTGGCTAGAAGCCTTTTCAGGCTGAGGAGTCTCGAGGTAAGATGTGGCAGGGGCTTGTTCCTTTGTCTCTCTAATCTTTCAGCATTTACCCCAATCTCTGGTTCAGGGGTTTTTTTATTAAAAGATCATTTAGCAATTTTGTGTTACAATGTGTCTTAGTTATTGTTGTATTACTTTGAAAAGACATTATGACCAAGGCAACTTAAAGAAAAAAAGAAAGCATTTAATTGGGGGCTTGCTTACAGTTTCAGAGGATTAGCCCATTATCATCATGGCAGAGAGTGCAGCCACAGGAAGGCAGGCATGGTGCTGGAGAAGGAACTGAGAGCTTTACATCTTTATTCATAGGTAGCATGCAGAAAGAGAGACACTAGGCCTGGCATGGGCCTCTAAATTTCAAAACCACTCCCAGTGACATACTTCCTCCAACAAGGCAATACATCCTCAACAAGGACACACATAATCTAACAGCTATACCTCCCCCAACAAGGACACACATCCTAATTCTTCCCAACACTTCATCAGCTGAGAACTAAGCATGCAAATATATGAGGCTACGGGGCACATTCTCATTCAAACTACTACATCATGCATTTATTTTTATTTTCATAAAGTAGGTCAGTGTTACACTGGGAAAAATTACATGATATAAAAAGTTCTGGATCTAATTATAAGTTGATCTCCAAAACTCTGAAAGCATTTGTCAGTCAAATATCATCTAAGAATAGACATGTAAAAAGGAGATTATATATATATGTATATATATATATATATATATATATATATATATATATATAACTACAAATAATATCACATATTCTGTTTCACAACATCAGGAAACTATAATATGCTTGCCTAGTTTTACCTACATATACAAACACACATTAGGAAGTCTGTATATACACTAGAGAAATAAACATAAGCAGGAATATGATTTATAGTTCTTCTGTAGAAAGGCCTTTATTCTAAACAGACAAGCATATAGATTAATAGATAATGATTATGCCACAGGGAACCTGAGTATGAAATTTACTGATGCTTAAGGGGAGAAAGGGGATGTTGTCACATTTGTGGTTTTAAAAATATCAAATTAGCTTTCTCTGAGATCCTGCCACTCTAAAAACACTAAATTTATCTAGAATATGTATTTATACTGAACAACATGCACACATATATACAAACAATGGTGAAATGAATTTAAGAATAAATTAGGTGGATAGCAGAACTTTATATTTAAACCACAGTGTGCCCTCATGTTAATTCATACTACATATTTTTCTCTGTAGCTGTACTACTTCCAAATGCTCACCTTAGCTGCTAGTATTTATGTGTGTCTGCAACACAACCAAATTTGTAATTCATCTTTAAACAACACCATATCTATTGACTGACCATTCTATCACCAATGCCAGTCCTATTACTAATGACCAAAAATTCTTTGTTCCCACAAATAAACTTTAAAAATGCCTCTCAGATCAGCATTACGATTATGTGCAACTATTCAGTCGATACCAACTCATAATGCACTACACTCAGCTAATCTTCCCTTTAGGAATTGAGTTGTAAGATAATATGTTGCAAGATAACTGTCTGTCAAGACTTATTTGAGTATAAACTAGCATATAAGGGATAGAGGTGTCTGGAAGCATTTTTTTCTTAGAGGAAAGTATTTTACAAACAAGCATTTTTTTTTATTTATCCTTTGTTGTTCAACTTTCTATGACCCCACATTGGGATGCCAAAATGTTGTTGGTTGTTTTTTTTTTTCTCTTTTGGGGGGCCCTCCCCCCAGCTCCCAAATAAGTCACATACAGAGGTTTATTCTTTATTCTTTTTTTTTGTTTGTTTGTTTTTCTAGACAGGATTTCTCTGTGTAGTTTTGGTACCTGTCCTGGATCTCACTCTGTAGACCAGGCTGGCCTTGAACTCATAGAGATCCACCTGGCTCTGCCTCTCGAGTGCTGGGATTAAAGGCATGTGCTGCTAGGATTAAAGGCATGTGCCACTGGCACACGGCCAGAGGTTTATTCTTATTTATAAATATCTGCCCCATTGCTTGGCTTGTTTCTTGTCAGTATTTCTTAACTTATCCTGTTTACCTTGTGCCTCTGGACTTTTATCTTTTTTTACTTCTGTATATCTTCTTTCACTCTTACTCTGTGGCTGACTGTGTAGCTGGGTGGTTGGCCCCTGGCATTCTCCTCTCCTTGTTCTCTTGCTCCTTCCTTTTTCCCTCCCAAATTTCTCCTTCTATTTATTCTCTCTGCCTACTAGCCATGTCTATCCTTTATCCTGCCTTGCCATTGGCTGTTCAACTCTTTATTAGAACATCAAGTATTTTAGACAGGCAAAGTAACACAGTTCCACAGAGTTAAACAAATGCAACATAAAAGAATGCAACACATCTTTCCATCATTAAAGACATGTACCACAGCACAAACAAATGTAACACATCTTAAAATAATATTCTACAACACCCTTTACTACTTTTAAACCCTCCACTATGTGTCAGACATTGTGTTACATCTGGAGCAAGGGGTATGAATGTAACTTGCCTTTGACCTTGAAGAGCTCAAAAAGTAGTACTCTGTAATGGCAATGAGTGCTTAATATTGCATAAAGCTAATGAATTTGCTAAAATTCTTCTACAAGATGCTTCATAAACATGGTCCATGAAACGTCAAGAAAGATAATAGAATGAGAAAAGAAAAAAAGGAAAAGACAGAACCTAAGCATGTCATGGAGGGAAAATGAGAAAAAGCCAGTCATCAGCTCAGGAGCACCACAGTTGAAAATGGATGTGTGAAGGCCAGAAAAATGGCTCACCAGGTAATTGTGCAAGGTATCCTGCAAGCCTAGGAACATGAGTTTAATTCTTGTAACACGCACAAAGATAGAATTAGGGATCTCCCTCTACAAATTTGTCCTCTGGCTTCCACATAAAAACTATAGCATTTGTGTCTATACTTATTACTCACCTGCACACACACACACACACACACACACACACACACACACACACTACATTCTAAATATTTTAATTGTTTAAAAATATTTGTTTGAGCCCACAGAAGATTGGAGAGTAGTCATTTTACTTGATGTTCTTACTCTATGTCAAAATAGTATGCCCACTTCCTTGTTGGACAAGTTATATTTTTTTCTAGCTACTGAAAAATTATATTCTGCAGCTTCCTCTCTCCAGTATTGACAAATGGTTAAACGGAAAGGAGGTCAAGAAGAAAATCAATGCAATGGTGTCAGTCTCATTACTAGGTCAGCCATGTCTTCTCTGTGCATACTCAAGCTGGGTTCCTCTCCAGGTAAGGCTTTTAAAAGGTTGCTTGCCAACTGAACTGTCAGCCCAGGGGAAGAAAAATTAGTTTTCAAAAGCTATATATACTACAAAAAAGTAAAGTGAAATCTCATGGATGGCCTCTGTGATTCTACTTTCAATTATTATCATTAGCAATGACGTTGGAACAAGTCATTGCTCAAAATTTGCAGCTGGACAGATCTTTGGGGACCATCCATGTCAACATCCGCTTTTCTTTTATTTCATAAAAATGGAAATTGTTGCATCAAGGAGTCAAGTGGCTCGCTTAAGGTAACAAATTAAACTAAAGGGCCGAGCCTGAGCATGGTCGAGTAGAAGCTGCTTAGAAATAAACTCTCTAATCTGCAGGGTAAGGGTGAGTCTTTTATGCTGAAATACAATTTGTTATTCTTGGCAAAAGAAACCTTGCTACGTGAAATCTTTAATGTGACTATATCCCTATACCTACTTGTTTGTGACCATTTCTATACACAAATGTGTACCTACAATAGAATATCAGCTCTTCACTCTTTAAAATCTGCATCCTGCAACCCACTGGTTCTCAGCTATAGCCACACATTAAAATCACCTTGGAGCTTTGAAAGAAATCAATAACAGGACTCCACTTCTCAGTGATTCTAACTTAATTGGTATGGGATGGCAACCTAGCCTGTATATATTTAAAGTCTCCAGGTGATTTTTATGCCAAATCAGTATGAAGAACAACTGCTGTGAAATAGTCTCATAGCTGGAGTTCAGTTGTTTACAGATAACCTGATATTCACGAGCTACTGTATGACTAATATTTAGTGTTTTCTAGAAATGGACTGATATTTAACTTACATAAATTTAATTAAGAAATAAATATTATGTAATTCTGATAAAAGATAGTGATTTCTATGATAAAATAGATTAAATATAATAGAAATAAAACAAGAATTGACAAATATAAATGGATAGGTGCCATTGTTATCTCATATTCTAATATTGATGGTAACTTAAGAGTTTTCTTTATTATCAGCCCCTGTCAGGGAATTGATCATTGTTGTTGCATGATACCAAGTCATTCTTCAGTGACTGATAAGTTTAAATGGAACACTTGTAAAAATGTCTATCCTTTTATAATAAAAAATTATGTCATATCAAACAAGTACAAGTGCCTTACAAGTTGAGACTCAATGTAGAAACCTAAAAAAAGAGGTGGGTGAGTGTTGTCTACATTTTTGCACATGAATGGTTACTGAGGCATTGCCCTTATGCCTTGTTCCTTATTGTTGTTTTCACTAAGTCTATAGACTGACTTCTACTGCCCAGGATGAGTAACTTCCCCACATTCAATTACAAATAAAGGGAGTTAGATAGTATTAGTTTTATGGACAACTCTTGCCAAAAATGAGCAAATACTCCATTCCATTCAGTTCTTCATTTTCCTCAGTTCCTCAAATACCTATTTAGGTTGGTCAATAGTAAATAAAAGGGATGCATATGACAACTTCTAGGAGTGACTGGAACCAAATCATTCGATGAGAAATAGTGAAATTCTTGTTTAGCCAAGGGTGGCTAGTGTCAGACACTAGAGAGACATGCCTGGTAGGTGCACACACACACACACACACACACACACACACACACACACTCACACACAAACACTCACACAAAACCGGGGGGGTGGAGGAGGGAAGAGATGGATTCAAGCTTTTTACATGATGCATTAATAGTTAAATCTGGTGTTTGCAGAGCCACAGTACACAAAGTGTCGGTGAATAGGTTTATCTGTCTATCTATCTCATACTTTTTGTGGCTTGTCTTTTTTTATCCTGTTCTGCTCATTTTTCCTTTCTTCTCACACACTCTGACTTGTGTTTCTGCTTTTCTTAGTTGTTCAGAATTCATGGCTATTTATTTCCTGTATGATAAGAAAATAGCCTGCAATATATCTTCTTTATGTTTGAAAAACATGTTTACTCTCAACTCCCATATCTGTTTTCACTCTATGTTTGATCTCCATGTTGATATTCTCCGAATCCCTTGTTCTGTTGGGGGCAGTTCTTATCACAAATTCTACTCTATATATGTAAGTTCTGATCTCTCCTGAGAGGAAATGATTTTTGAGGGACATCTGGAAATGGGTTCCAACTATAAAGGTAGCTGCATGACATTACTCATTCTCTTCCCAACATCCCATCAGGATTAATTGTATTCCTGCCAGTTCCTCTAATCATTGAACTTACTCATATAAGCATTGTAGCTATAGTTTTCCTGGTCCGGCCTGGCCCATGGTCAGGACAAATCTCTCTAACCTGCCAGTCCCCCTGTAGTTCAGACCCAACCGAGAGTAAGCACACAGAGACTTATATTATTTATAAACTGTATGGCCATGGCAGGTTTCTAGCTAGCTGTTCTTATATCTCAAATTAACACCCATTTCTATTAATCTAAAAGTTGCCACGTGGCTCGTGGCTTACCGGTATCTTAAGATCTTCTCATGGTGGCAGCTGGCAGCACCTCTCTGGCTCAGCCTTCCACATCCCAGCATTCTCCTCTCTGCTTGTCCTGCCTATACTTCCTGCCTGGCTACTGGCCAATCAGCATTTTATTTATACAGAGCGATATCCACAGCAAAGCATTAATGGGGTTATATAATAACGTACATAAGTATTTTAAATGTTTAAGATAGAATAATATTTTCCTTTGCTGTTAAAATCCACTATGTTCAAATTAAATTATTATTTGCTCCTTCCTTCCTGGAATTCAGCTGCTTAATCCTAGGTCAGCCTATGGAAGGAGAGAATTTTCCCATGCAGTCCAACAGTCCTGAGCAATCAGATAATATTGTAGACCTGGTTAAATGTCCATGGATGGAGAACTCACAGACCATAATGATGAATCTATTGCTTCTATTTTGCTAAATGGACATGTTGTCAAACACCTCCTAAGTAAGCATGTTTGTAGTGATAGACTTGTGCTGCTGTCAGCCTTCAGCAAAGAAGCCTCCTTTTGCAACAAATGACAGTCAATGAAGAGACTTAAAACTGGTCAAGGTGCTGAAAATAAGCGATGGTTGCATGTTCTGTCCTTTCACAGAGGGCCCTGGAAAACTCAGAGGGTCACAAACAGGAAGACAGGATACTGGGTGGGTGAGTTGTTACACATAAAAGTGGTGTTGTTCAAGGTAAGAGCGTAGTACGAGAGGCTTGGGGTATACTTTACCAGAATGTATTACATATAGATATAAAACTGTCAAACAATTAATTGATAAAAAATAACTATTAAATATGCATCCTGGCCTTGACATTTCTTTTTAGAAAAGACAAGACTATTTGTGGTGGTTTGAATAAGAATGGCCCCCATAGGTTCATATGTTGGAATGCTTAGTCATTAAGGAGTATAACTACTTGAAATGGATTAAGTGTTGCCTTGTTGGAGTAGGTGTGACCTTGTTGGAGGAAGTATTTCACTGGGAATTGGCTATGAGGTTTCAAATGCCCTAGACAGTCCCTGTATCTCTCCCTGCTTCCTGCTCATCCTCAAGAAGAACTCTCAACTACTTTTCCAGAAACATGTCTGCCTGTGTGCTGCCTTGCTCTTAGCCATGAGGACGATGGACTAAACCTCTAAAATGTAAGCAAGCCCCAATTAAATGCTTTCTTTTTATACGAGTAGTTATGGTCATGGTATCTCTTCACAGGAATACAACGCTGATTAAGACAGTATTTCCATAACCTTTTATTTATGAATTGAATCATCACAATAACTAGCAAAGAAATTCTGTTTTACATGTGTTTGGAGGGAAAGCCGAAATGAAGAGAGGAAGGGAGAAAGGAAGAAAAGAAGAAAGAAAATAATATTGGTGGAAAAAAGCTTACTTCTGTAAAATAATATAGTGTCTTTTAAAACACATATGACAGGAAGTAAGGCAGCATGTAGACAGATATTGAGCTGGAGGGGTAGCTGAGAGTTCTACATCTTGATCCACAGGCAGCAAAAGGAAAGACTTTGTACCAGGTTTAGCTTGAGCATATGAGACCTCAAATCCCACCTCCACAGTGACACACTTCCCCAACAAGGCCACACCTACTTCAAAAAGGCTTCATCTCTTAGTAGTGTTATTCCCTATAGTCCAAGCATTCAAACACATGAGTTTATGGGGGACATACCTATTCAGACCTCCACAGAATCCAAGCATTTTATCTTGGCTTGATCACTTTATTAAAGATAGCAACTTCAACAATATCCTTTCTTCATTATACAGATATATGGATGTTTGCACTTAAATATGTATATATTCAATTTGCTACAAAATGCCCATGAAAATACATATTTCATAAACTGTATCTAATAATAGCATTTTCTGTAAGCAAATTTTGTTGAAAATGGGTTAAGAGCAGAGGTAGTTAGATTATTTTGGAGTGAAAAATAATCGTCTTCTTCAAATCATGCACAAAATAAACAATTGTTATAAAAGTCAATGTACAATTTAAAATACAAAATTTTGATCTCAGTATTCACTTCCCATCCAAAAAGTCACCATGAATGACATGTTATTGTAAATGAATAAAACTACTTAACAGCTTTGCAACCTAGCAATGAAATGGGACCCAACTCAGCAATAAAATAAACACTAAAATAAAGTCAGCATGTCAAATCACTTTATATAGAAAGAATAGTCATGGGGATGGTTGAAGGAATCAGATTCTGCTGAAATACACATGCGTTTTCATAATATAACACTGTGATTATGTGAACACAATTTCTCGTAGATAAACAGTATGTCTGTGGCATACAGGAAAGCACCTCGGCCTTTTGTTTCTTATAAAGAAATTGTCCTACTAATGCTGTTTCCTCTTTCTCCTCGCTCACTGCTTCCCGAAATCCACTTCATCCTCTTCTGATAGACAGACATAAATTGAATTACTAAGAAAAAGTGTTGTTTCACCATCCGCCCCCAGCCTAGACATCAATGTCCTGCCATCAGACACTGTCTCTCCACTGCCATCTTGTGGGCAGCATGGTACCATGCAGCACTTTTTTCTTTTTGTTTTTGGCAACATTATGTACATGAAGCAGGAGTCAGTCAGAAACTATGAATCAACAGGTACTCTGAAGAAGCTGTAAAGCTCTTTTCTTAAGTCTTATACAGAATTGCACCATGTGATTCATACACACACACACACACACACACACACACACACACACACACGATAGTTACAAATTAAACAAGTCACCTTTTTATGTGCCGTATTGCAATAGGAAGTGAATTGGTGTCATCAATTAGTTTTTCAAAGTCTGGGCGGTCACATGGCCAGTTATTGCTTATGATTCTGTAGGGGTCTTCAGGTTTAAAACAGTCCTGGTTTTTGTTCTGTAACTGCTTCACCACCTCCCGCCTTCTCATTACCTCAACTCTTTCACTTTTTATTCAAATCCTACTTTAAATTACATGTGCATCAGGCAAGTTTGGCGTAATGACTGAGGTTCCTGAGAATGTGGCCTTGCTGCATGATCTGTTGGAGCTGGTTCCTACTCTTTTCTCTGCTGCTCCCCAGCCTGTTGGGCATTATCAGGGAAGCAGTGTACTCTTCCCTGGCCCTTCCACCACAATGTTCTGGCTGAGCATGAGGCTGCCAACAACCAGACCAATTAGCCTTCAATGCACATCTCTGACAACATGAGTCAAATGAAACATTTTATCCTTTTACGTGTGTATCTCCGGTATTTTGTCACCATGATGGAAAGTGAACATGTTTTGACAATAGAAGATACATAAGACCAGCTTTGGCTTCCTTTGACTAATTGAAGACATAGGCCCATTGTCCTGCATTTTAAAATGCTATCTATTGCCTCAATTCCACCTCACACCTGAGGTGCCAACCACAGATACTACATATGAAAGCAAAGTTTCTCAAATGTTTAACTATTGACTGTTTAGGGAGACAGGTCTTTGTGGTGGCCTATGATACCGTGACAGATTTGACATTTGCACCTGAGGACACTTGATAGCATCATTAGCCTCTACTCACTAAATACTAGTTACATACCCCTCCCAGGAAATCAAACAAGGTGTCACCATGCCTTGTCTCATATCTGGGAGTGTCACAGAGAGAGGAACCACGCCTTGTTGAAAATCATTGCCCACCAAACCTGAACTTGTACATATTTCTACAGTATATCCTCTTCTGTTCTTTTTCCCCAAAATTTTCCTAGTTGCTTGAATTACATCTTTTGCCTTAAAGGAAGACACATTTCAAACTTATTGAAGATCTTCAAATGCCCATTTATAAATAACAATCTTACTTTTAGTTTGTGTTCTTGAACTTATTATAAATTTTATGAGAAAATAATTATAGTATGATGACACTCTTCAGTTTTTTTTTTAAATCTTTTCTCTAAAACAGAATTTTCCAAAATGGATTTTGATAATAGCTATTTTTAACAGTATTTGTAAATTTGGTTTGTGTATGGTGACTAAATGTATATGTGTGTAAATAATATTTTTTGTCAAAGTTGAAATGGCAAATCGTGCTCAGCAAGAACATTCACAATCCACATTACTATCATGAAGAGTAGATGCTTTCCATCGATGCAACTATTTATAAAAGTATATTTTATTTCTGTCAAATATTTTGACTTTTAGCTGTCAGTGAATAAATCATGATTAGATAATTCTATTTGGTTAGGCATCTTTTAATCAAATTTTCTACTTTTTAGCTTTTAAAAAGGTACTAGAGTCTTTAAACATTTTATTACATTTATTTATGTGTTTGTGTGTGTGTGTGTGTGTGTGTTTACATGCACATGTGTGTGTAGAAGCCAGTGGACAACTTGCAATTCCTCTAACAATGAGTCTTGAGACTCTAACTTACATCATCAGAATTGGGAGGAAGTTCTGTCATCCACTGAGCCATCACATAAGGCTAAGTGCCTTTTTATTTAGTCTCTTATTAATTCTTGTTGGGTGGAAAAATATACTATTGGCCAAAATGTCATTCTTATAAAATCTGGTCACTGGTCAGGAAGGCTAACTTGTAGACCTCAGTGTGTAAAGGGGGTACATACTGAGAAATGATTTGAGGGAAAATTAGTTATTTCTTTATTAGAACAATGCCAGGAGACTTGAAATGTACCTCTTTTCATCTTTCCTATCTCCATTTGTGTGTGCAGTGTCCATTACTTAGCAAAACTTATATTGAAACTTACTTTTGTATTTGGCTAATACTAAAGATAAGATCACTAATATTTGCTTAAAAGGAGTTTGGTTTTTATTCCAATTAAAGCTAAAAGCTTTATCCTGAAAGAGGAAAATGCTTCCATTGGATTCCCAGAATCAACAGAACAGTGATTTTTGGTTCAGAAAAATTATGCTCTATCTGCTCATAGCAGGAACTGTCTGTATATTCTCTTTGTTCAATATTGAATGTCTCCTAATTTCACCCTGAGATTTAGGAAATTGGGCACAATACATATCTACCATGTTGCATGCAATTATTACAATTATGGTGAACTGCTGATAAGGCAACTCCCCCTCCAAAGAGGAATGTTAAATATAACCCAAGAACACATCACATCTCCATATTGATCTTATAAATTAATAAATGTATACACGGGCATACAAAATGAAAATTTACTCTGTAAGCAAGCCACAAGCGGCTATGCTTTACAAATTAGCTTGGTGCAGAGGATGAGACAATCAAGGACTCTTGTGCACACAAGTGGCAGACAGGTTACTACTTCAAGGGCAGAAAATACTCATGAAAGAAAGCAAGACCTACTTCAGAAGAAAAAGCATGAATTTGGAAGGAAAATGGGGAACGGGTACAGTGTGAGTGAATGTACTGTCCTCCCTGGTATTAGAATGAATGCCAGATTTCTCATGTAACAAAGGAAAAAGAATGTCTCAGGTGAAGAAAAGGGGTGCACCAATACTAAACATGTGAAAAACAAGACATTATTTTAAAAAAAAATAAGAGGAAACAACATTACTCTTCAAAGGCATAAGACCGAGAATTCATATCATGAACAGGAGATGGGCAGTGAGTTTGCCTTTTGTATTCATGTTTTGTGTTAATGTTTGCATCATTGAGATTCAATGTCTCATAGAAACAACTTAATAGAGAAAAAACTGATTTTTTTTCTCACAAGTTGAGAGGGATTACAATGCATCATAGCATGGGTTCTGCCCAGGCGACTTTTCACGTTTTCATGACATAATCTAAGGTCATATGAGAAGGAGAAACGTCAGCAGAGAAAATCCCTACAGATCAGCCTGCAGACAAGCTTGTCCAGCCTTCTTCTAGATTAATAATTAATGTAGGAGAATCCAGCACCTGGTGGGTAGTGCCACCTCTGAGCAGGTAGACCTGGATGATATAAGAAAGCAGGCTGAGAAAGCCATGGGGAGCAAGACAGTAAGCAACACTTCTCTATGGCCTCTGCATCAGCTCCTATCTCCGGGTTCCTGCTTTGTTTTCCTGCCGTGACTTCCATGGATGATGTACTCCAAGATGTAAGATGTAATAAACCTTTCTGTCCTCTCAAATTGATTTTGAGCATGGTGTTTCACCTCAGCATTAGAGACCCTGAATAAGATAGACGCTATGGTGATGGGAGTGTCATCATGGGCAGTGGAGGTCATGTAGCCTAGAAGCATGTTCCCACTGGACAGACCGCAGAGCAGAGAAAGCTGGTGGAGAGAAGAGGACTGGCCACTAGTGATTCATGTCTATCAGACAGGCTCAAAACTGGAAAGACTTCACAGCCTTCTAAATAACAAATAACACTATCAGATGGAGATGGAACATTTAATATTTGAACCTCATACTCAAACCATAACAACACTATTTCAAACAAGATGTTTTTAGTTTTGTAAAAGAATACTTTATCGAACTGGGTAAGCATATACTAATAGAGTCATAATTGACTCACTTAAGCAAGAAGGAATTGAGAAAGTCACGTGTACTATGTCTTAAATGAAATAATAATCTTAAATATTTATTCTGTATTCATTTTTATTTTTATTTTGTGTGTGTGTGTGTGTGTGTGTGTGTGTGCATGCACGTCTGTTTTTGTGTATGTGCAATGAGCATCCTAGCACCCTTGGTGGACCGAAGAGGACAATGAATCCTCTAAAACTGAAGTTACAATTGGTTGTGAGACAGACATCTACTACTTCCTGTGCTTGGAACTGAACCTTGTCCTCTACAAGAGCAGCAGGTGCTCTTAACTGCTGAACCAACTTTCCAGCTTCAGTCTTAAACATCTTAATGTTGAGGATCTCTTTAAATCTGTCTCATTTTTCAGCTGTAGCTAATTGGATGGGCAGGGCAATTTCAGAGCTGTATACTAGAATAAAATCTGGAGTAAACTCTAGAACAACGTTGCTCAATAGAAATAGAGTTTAGGACAAAGACTTGAGTCATCAATGTACTTAAAACGATTAGATACATTAAAATAGATAAAACTGGAATGAAATAATTTAATAATGGAACTTTTTTTTTTTTTTTGGTTTTTCGATACAGGGTTTCTCTGTGTAGCTTTGTGCCTTTGCTGGAGCTCACTTGGTAGCACAGGCTGGCCTTGAACTCACAGAGATCCGCCTGGCTCTGCCTCCCGAGTGCTGGGATTAAAGGCGTGCGCCACCAACGCCCGGCTTAATAATGGAACTTTTTCCATAAAATACAGCAAGAATTGAGCTTTCTCCTTTAAATCAACATGCATTTTTTTAGATGCTTTACTGTTTTTCAAATTATGCTACAGTTTAAGCTATCTCAGTTCAACTTTTTTTTCTTAACTCATTTTGTTAAAACTTAAATGTTAAAAATTTTGTGAATCTGAGGCAGCTTTCACAAAAAATGGTGATGCAATGTTCAACATACATTGAAGGAGGATTGATTGACATTGAGTTTTATAATCATTGAGTTTTTATACTGTGAACATGATATTTAAACTGTTTGTCTTCCATGTTAGTAACAACATCTATTGCACATAATCAATGTTTTACTTTTCTCTTTCATGTCCTTTTCTTCGCTTTGCATTTTTGAAATTTAAGTATTTTTACTAACATACTAAGTACTAATAAGTGGGGAAAAAGCCTTGCCGTGGTCAAGTTAGAGACAAGCATAGGACTGATCAAATGAGAAGCTGATGAGCAAAATGGGTCAGTGGATGAAAGGGCTTGCCACCAAGGCTGAGGATTTGAGTTCCATCCCTGGATCCCACAAAGTAAAAGGGGAGAAACGACCTCAGCAAGTTGTCCTCTGACCTTTACGTGTTCCTTCACACACACACAGACACACACACACTATTACTAATTAACTAATTAAAACTTTCAGAAGAGAAGGTGATCACGTTTCACTGTACCCTTATGATATTGGCTGTGCTTAGTGTTTCCCCTTACACATTTTGAGAACATTTCCTCCTAATTATTCTACTCTATTCTATCAAATTTCTAGTTTGCTGAAGTTTTGTCTTAAATTGGTGAACTTTATTTCAAATGATTTCTGCGTTCTTTCTCTACTGAGTATGCTCTTTCATTCTCAAACTCAAGGCTTGTTTGAGGCTAAGCTCAAGTGATATACTTATTTCTGAATGGAGTGTGCAGGCTTTTGAAAGGAATATTTGAAATACAACATATTTTTCAAAATTGAAATGGCCAGTACGAATGACTCAATGGTTTGAAATTAGAGTGTCATCCAATAACTTTAAATCCTTAAGCAAACAGGGTTTGAAATTTGTCAAAATGCCTTCTTATCTGCCCAACTCCTGAATATCAGGGAACCAAGTTCAAGTGCAGATGATTTACAGGCTGATACTATGGCTCCAAAATTATACCCTGTGTTATTTCCAATTGGATGGCACATCACCACTGACATATAAATTTGTTTAAAGGCCTTTAGTCAAAAAAAGATACTGTTATAGTTATCACATTAACATGTTAAAACAAGACAACTATCAAATTGATACATATTTTGGTGTTCATAAGGCCTCTCATTTTTATACCAGCGACTATAGCCTTGGTTCATCCATTGTTAGAGGCACCAGATGTTCTTTCTTAATGTCTTATACACAAGTCGCTTCTTCTGAGATCATCTATCCATCAATAGCCCAAGACTCCATCACCTTGGACCAGGCCCATCAAAGACACCATTGGAAATGTCACTAGGATGGTTTGCAACCTAATTAATCTGTCTTTGTGGTGCCTCAAAACACCACACACACATTGTCTTAATTGCTACCACCTCACACCCACTGGGATCACAAGCAGAGAATGAGCAGACTCTGATGCCCCCTGCAACTACTGCATTAGCATCATTTACTGCAAGATTAATGAGAGATGCTGAGGTAACCAGAGGGAAACATAAAAGTATAGGTTTGGGCTTTAGAAAACTTCACAGGCCACTTAAACAGAGCAACATCTTACCAATATCAGCAGTTTTTGGATACTAATGTGAGTTTTATATATATTTTATGTTCTTAAGCTGCAATGCTCACTGTCAATGAGCAATACAAGCTAGAAATGTGATATTAATATTGCTCAATAAGAAACTTCAGATGTGAAGCTGTTTTAATTTTTAAAATGTAATTTTATATAAGGCAATCAAATTACGTTTTCATTCATTTTGTTAAGTATATAATTTATTATATTTGTATGTCAGGGTGATTACTTGAAAAGGAAATGTTAATATTTTTAAACATATTTCAAGATAATTATAATAAAATTGGCATTGCAAATAACATAATTATGAACCATCGAGAAAATTCAACCATGAATTTTATAAACACATAACAACTGCAACAGAAGGGACACAAATCCTTATATGTTTGATTTCAAATCCCAGATTATTTAAATTTGATGTAGCATCACATTACCTTTTTAATCTTCCCTGTGTGTGTTTGTGTGTATGTGTGTATTTTGTGTAACTCTTTAAAAGAACATGTACATTCAGTCTGAAGATATGCAAGCTTGCCCTTTGAAATAAAGGGAGGAATTATTGTTGCATGAACCATTTTTTTTGCAAAACTCTTACAGGAAGGCTGATAGAATAAAATTATATAAACATGTCAAAAGTGCTATGATGTAGAGCCATGATGTGAACCTTTAAGTCATCTGCTCTTGAACTTCAATTATTGATGTTTAGAAATTGACCAGGCAAAAAGTCTTGACCTGCTTCTGTCCCTCTGTCCAGTTAAGGGTTCTACAGAGCCCTTTTGACACTGCAGATTCAAATCACTGAACCATTTTTTCTGGTCATTGAATTCTAAAATCATTTGTTTCCTTTAATATACCCAGAAAATCAGACCCCATCTATTATCAAAAGAATAGATTAACTTCGATCTTAGTTTATAAATTGGCTAAGATGTATGCAATGGCCAATTTTAAGATGTTTATTACTTCTCACTACAAAGTTATGATTATTTTAGAGCTATGTCTGTTAGTTTTTGGCTTATATGAATAACTAGTAAGAAATCAGAAACAACAGTGTAGAAACCTTGTTGACAATGCTGAAAGCAGAATGGATTAGAAAATCTGATGACAAAAATGGTCACCTAGAAGGAAAATGTTCACACACACACACACACACACACACACACACACAGAGAGAGAGAGAGAGAGAGAGAGAGAGAGAGAGAGAGAGAGAGAGAGAGAGAAATAAAGAAAGAGAGGAGGGGGAGGGGATGGGGAGAGAGGACTAGAGGACAGGAGGGGAGGGGAAGGGAGAGGAGAGAAAAGAAGAGAAACTGGTCTAGTTCTCAGCTAACTTTATGCTTTTATTCAGTTTTAGACACTAGATCATGGAATGATGCTACCTCAAATAACCTAATTCAAAAAGTCTTTTATATACATGCCTTAAAGTGTATCTCCTAAGTGGTTCTTGATCCTATCTACTTGAACATTTGTATTAACCATTACAAACTCATAATGAGAGTAAAATAGCTAAAGTAGACTGCATGTCAGTGATTCCAAAAGCTAAGCATTAAGCAAAGGATGACCATGTTTTGGTGAATGAATTGTAACATTGGTTACAACTGTGTGTTTTACAGCATTGATGATATACTTTGGATTAGACAAATGTTTTACATGTCAAGAATGAAGGACCTGGAAGGATAGTAAGATGTGACACAAAACTTAATTCAAAGACACGGGTCTTATGCTGTAGTCATTCCGTATTCCATTTAGTGTTCAGAGTAAGTGTTCATGCAGTGGAGTGTCATAAAAAGGTCTCATTATTTGTTACTTTACTTGTTATTTTGAGCAAATACCACACAAGTAACAAATTAAGAGTAAATGGATTAAATTTTCATGGTTCATGATTTCCAGGAAGGCATTGCCGTTGGAGGAGCTCTTGGTTATTGCAGCAGTTTAGGAGACTGATTTCTCATACCTGAGTGAGTAAGGTAACAGATAGTGCAGGGAGGCCAGGTTATTTCCCTTAAAGTCCAATCCAGGGATCTACTTCCTCCAGTTACTTCCTATTCTCTACATTCTTCAGCCTTCTAAGACAGCACCACCAGGTATGGACCATTTGTTAAAACACTACACCCTCTTATGGAAGCTCATATTCAGTTCACAACAATCATTTTTACTAGCAATATGAATAATGAATTCAGGTAAAGTCTTAGTTTATAGAAATTGTCTTTTATATTCTGTGTTGAGATATCATGACCAAAGAGATTTATAAAACAAAGTGTTTAATCTGGGCTTACAGTTTCAGAGGGTTAGAGTTCATTATGTCTGAACAAAAAACAATAGCAGAAACTGTTGAATATTTATATGTTGATGTGCAAGTAGGAGGCAGAGAGAGAATGAGGCGTACTGGGCATGTGGCAGGTCTTTTGAATCTCAAAGTGGCCTCCAGTGACATGCATCCTATCACTAGGCCACACTTCAAAATCCTTATCAAACAGTTCTACCAGCTGGGGATCAAACATTCAGATATGTGAGCCTATGGGGGTCATTCTCATTCAAACTACAATAAGTAATGAGAGGTCATTTTACAATAAATTAGTTTAGGCAAGCAATGGTATTTATGATGTCACAGAGTCAAATGAGTATGAAAAATGCATAGAAAGCATCCTAATTCAGATAACAAATTAATACCAATTGTACCTTTGATTTGCAGATACCCCATCATAAAATTCCTTCAAAACAAGCATGGTGGTTTAAATTGTAACAAAAAATTTATAAAATCTATGATAACCATGATTCTCATGTTCCCCCTGGAAGGTGATTTCCCATCTTAGAACTACAAATATCTAAGATATTTGGTATGGAAATTACTGACATGGGGTGGAGGGACCAGGAAATGATAAGTACTCTAAGCAGAAAGAGTTGAACTTCTTTTTTGTTTCATTTACAATTCAGCATCTTCTAAGCTCCAGGGAAAATGATTGCATGCCCTATATAATGTGGGTGTTCTGATAGTACAGTCAAGTTAAATTAATTGTAATAAACAAAAATTGTCACTAAAGTTCCCAGCTTATACCTCTAATATTGTGTGAATACATTTTATTTCCTAACATTATGAAACAGCCAAGAGTATAATAAATTACTTACCTAGGCCCTTTGAGGATTTTTGCATAATTTACCAAAACAAATTGATTTTAGTGGAAAAGCTGCTAATTTACATGGGTAGGAAGTGTTTTCCTTGGTGTGATGAATTTAATTTCAATTTCCCTGTTTACATGAATTCACTCCAGCAATTCATCACTGTTAGATTAAACTACAACTATGTTTTACTTCAGTAGGCCCCTAACATTCAATATATATGAATGAAAATAAATTACACTCATGGTATAGCTGTGTATTATACACAATACGAGATTGTTAATGTATCTTAAACATACTATTGATCTCAAGATAGCAAATAATGCAATGTAAAAATTTTAAGTATGAACAAAGCAAATTTGTGTTCTCATTAAATTATTTTCAGGGGGTTTTATTTAGGTTGCGTTTGAAATACTATGATTTTTAATGAAAAAGAGACACATTTAGGGTGTTAAATACATTGGAATTTGAGCTGTAGTTGCATTATATGTGTCTTGGTAGTTCACCACTTGATATCTTTATTTATTTGTAATGCTAAAAAAGCAAGTAAGAGAAATACTTTTGGACCATTTAAAACTGTGTCTCATACACTTTTTGAAATTCAGAACTTGGTCATGGTTCACATAAGAGATTCTGAGGTAGGGTATCTCACAAGGTTTACCTGTTGGCTGGTGTCATAATCATCAGAAAGTATGAACTGAACTGAAATTAACTGGCAAATTGTCTAATGTGGTATTAAAAAGTCTCCATTCCTTACTGGTTTGGGTTATACATTTCACTTTCTTGCCATCAATGTTTCTCCAAAAGAAATGTCCTCACAGAATAGAAAATTTTACTTTGTCAAGAGTAACCTGCAGGGGAGGAAAGAACCTGGTGAGCAAGATAACACTCATGACAGAAACTCTACCTTTATGTAACCTGCCTTAGAAGTATCCAAATACATCAGATCTGCCATATACCACCGGTAACGTGGTACAACATGTCACAGCATGGCAGGAACCTCTGAAAAGATGTGAAGATGGGACACAGTCATCATCATGGAGGTGGTTGGGTTTACAGATATCAATCATGTGCATTTCTGTGTCAAAGTTAAACTGTCAAATGTACTGTAGAACAGTACATAAAAGGAGTACATTTCACTATGGACAGTTTGTTGACTCCAAAAGATCTGTTTTCTGGAAGCTATACTAAAAACATTTGTGAAATATTGTCCATCTCAGTCTATTTAATAATCAGAAAACATTTTACAAGGCCCTTATAGCAATGTAGAAATCATCGTTGGCATATAGGAAAAGAAATTTAAGGTTAGCTAACATAAAAGTTGGTAGCAATATCAGCTTTTAGAGAGGGGAGGATGATTGTTCTTTTGAATTCAGAAGCATTTTTATGTATAAATTTTCAGCTGTTGAATATCCTCCCCATCTTAACTACTCCTTGTGTTCCAGTACCGCAAATCATTTCCAGGTTCACCATGGCTAGAAAGAGACCATGGAGGGTCAGACACAATCTTTGATGTTATTAGATAAGAAAATATTTATTTTACTATATTTATTAGTACATGTTTTGTGTGTGTGTGTGTGTGTGTGTGTGTGAGAGAGAGAGAGAGAGAGAGAGAGAGAGAGAGAGAGAGAGAGAGAG
>CABHPQ010169670.1:50164-74049 GCA_902168405.1 Peromyscus aztecus
AAAGAAAGAAAGAAAGAAAGAAAACACTAACTCTTCCTTCCCTCAGACATTATCAATGGCCAGTATTTTCTTTTCTTGGTAGAACTCCTTTCTTTCTTTTCTTTTCTTTTTTTTTTTTCAAGACAGGGTTTCTCTGTGTAGTTTTGGTGATCTCACTCTGTAGACCAGGCTGGCCTCGAACTCACAGACAACTGCATGGCTCTGCCTCCCAAGTGCTGGAATTAAAGGCATGTGCTACCACCGCCTGGCTAGGACTCCTTTCTTAATGTCATAGCTGAAAATTGATCCTGAATTTTCAATTGGAATTAACAACAAACAAAATCATGGGTTATCAATAATAATATATGCCAGTCATTTCCTGAGCATTTTATAGCAAATAATTTCATTATCTGAAGTGCTAAAAGTCTGAGTTGTTTAGTTACATTATCCCTATTCAACAGAAGCAACTGAGATGTAGCAAAGGCTTTCCCTCCAAAAATTACGGAGCTACTATTTAGGAAAGATGGGATTTAAAGTCATGGAATTCCCTCTAGGACCCATAGGGGAAACAATAGTTCTAGAGATATACAACGAATTCCACTGGCTGATTGAGGGGTTCTGTGTGTATAAAGTTCTTCAGACAAGGGTGGGGATTTCGTCTGATGGGCAGCATAGCCAGACACAGACACATCTTTGAATCTTAAAGGGAAGCAGAAATATAATAAGAGGAATGAGTGGAAATGATATTCATTCTTCTATAAAATAGTGTTTCTCACAATCTATTAAGCTTCTTTTTAGATTACTTCATATAGGATGAAAAATTCTACCCTTGACTTTTGTCATGTAATTAATGCTTAATTTATTAAAGTTCATCAAAACTGACAAAATCATCATTAGATATAACCATAGAAAACATTTTAAGATTATAGTCTAATATGATTCAGTTTATGGGCTAAAAAGGAAAATTGTTTGTTTTTTTGTGAGAAAAATAATTCTTATGTTGATGACAGGTGTTTTGTCAACAGATTACTTTTAAAAACATTTTTCTGTCTTTGGGAGTGTTCTTATTTGCTGTTCTTTTACTTTGTGTTGTTTTATATTATATTTTTTACTACTTAAAACAAATTTTAACTTTAAGTTTATGAGTGGGGCTCAGGCAAAGTTAAGATAGCAAATCTATTTTTTAACCTAGTATTTCTTCTCAAAAGAATGTATCTCATTTAGGGAAAAACTGATCTGATAATGTAACTTCATTGAAAAAGTACATGCATAGCAATCATGATGTTCTGGATTCAATTCCAGAGCCACATAAAGTAGTCAGGGTATTACATGCTTTTGATATTAGCACTTAGGAGGTAGTGACAGGAGGTTCAGAACTTCAAGGTCATTCTCAGCTATGTAGTAAGTTTCTCTAGGATCAATCAGAAAGAGAGAGACAAACATTTATAGATAAATAAGTAGATAAATAAATGTGGTGATTCCCCTGTAGGCTTTGCAGCAGGCAGGGCAAAAAACAAGTCATGAAGAGACAAGAATGAAACTCAGCTCAGCCCAATTTTATTGTAACCAACCAGTGCTGCACCCGGACTTAGAAGTCTTACCCTGATCATTTTACTTTAGTCATATTTAAGAAGAGCAAATTTTTTTAAAAAAAAGTATTCAGATAACAATTACTCAGTCCCAATTGTACAACAATTTAAGACATGTTTACATTGAGATTCCTTCCTACAAAGTACATCTGGCTTCTTTCACAAGAATGGGCACTGTTGACTCAGAGACAGTGTCTAAATTTAGGTTCTAGGGAGTTTGATTGAGGTAAACATAATTGCTGTGGATATTGCTCTGTATGCTGTGAATGTGTTGCTCTGATTTGGTTGATAAATAAAATGCTGATTGGCCAGTAGCCAGACAGGAAGTATAGTATAGGTGGGATAAGCAGAGAAGAGAATTCTGGGAAAAGGAAGGCTGGATCAAGGTTGCCAGCCAGACACAGAGGAAGCAAGATGTAAAAATACCGGTAAGCCACAAGCCACATGGCAACTTATAGATTAAGAGAAATGGGTTAATTTAAGATATAAGAACTAGATAGCAAGAAGCCTGCCACGGCCATACAGTTTATAAGTAATGTAAGTCTCTGTGTGTTTACATGCATCTGAGCGGCTGCGGGAGCCAGGTGGACATAGGAAACTTCAGCTACACATAATGCCTGTGGGTGTCAGGATTGGCATGGCCCTCAGATAGCATAGAAGTCACTTAGGTTTTTGTAAATCACAAGTGACACCACTAGTAAGAACGGGTTTATAGTCTAAAAACAATGCTCGAGATTTAGGAGAAAAGTTTTGGATAAGGAAAAAACATATATTCTGGAAGACACTGGCAGAGCCTGTCTCATCAGAGAGCAAAGGATCAGCAGGTTGTAAAATATATGATTCCTAGCATTCCAAGAAGAGCAGCTGTTCATCTCATCCATTGAAGAGATAGGCTGTGTATTTAACTTTCTTGGCTTCTCCGGGGTTTATCTGTGTGCACTAGGCTTTTGCCCTCTACAAATAGATAGACAGACAGACAGACAGATGATAGATAGATAGATAGATAGATAGATAGATAGATAGATAGATAGATAATGGATAATGTTTAAATGATGAATAAAAGTTACTGTTAACATAGGGGATTCATCTTCATGAAAATTTATAAACATGTACATTATTTTATAACTATTTATCTTCCAGTTGATCCATGTGAATTGTATGCACATAATATCATCATTTCAGACCATTTTTTTTCTGGAGAGCAAGCAGCTAACTTTTAATTCATGGACCTTAGGGGACACTCTAGACCTAAACAATAGCAAGAGGGAAAGAATATCTCAATTAAGGATTATAACACAAGGAGAAGATAAAGACAGGATTCAATAGGAGCTAGTAATATGGTTTTGATGACTACAAGGGTTGGGATAGTTGAGAACACGTGGAAGAAAACAAATGGAACATTGCATGAAATGTGTCTCTTGCATTACTTGTATATAGCAACCCTTAGGGACAGAAGCTTGACAAGGTTATCCTCAGCCATGCTTATCTTTCCTTATCTCAGAATCTCATCTCGACTTGTCCATTATGTCTAGAAAAACATGACATATTTACTCCCACATCTTCAGATCAATCATGCTTAGGCTGACACTTTAGAGATGGTAAAACGTTTTGATCTATTCCTCCTACTTTTCTTCCAGTCAATCCCAACAACAGTTAGGAATAGCTAGCCACTATGTCAGCCATTTAAATTTTCCCCAAGAAGAGCACTGAATGCTGATATAGAATAAAAATTTCAGCTGGGCGGTGGTGGCACACGCCTTTAATCCCAGCACTCGGGAGGCAGAGCCAGGTGGATCTTTGTGAGCTCGAGGCCAGCCTGGGCTACCAAGTGAGTTCCAGGAAAGGTGCAAAGCTACACAGAGAAACCCTGTCTCAAAAAACAAAAAATAAAAAAAGTTTAAAAAAAAAGAATAAAAAATTCAGACTAGCAATTATGTTGACACATATCTTTGATTATGAAAATGACAGAAACAACATTTTAAATTAAATTAACCCTCCCACCATTCATTAAACTACAAAATGCTTCTTCTTGGATATATAATGAGATGCATACTTGCAGAATGCCATGTTTATTTAACATTGACCTCATGAAGCAACAATCATTTGCATACTTCTCTCAATTAAATATTATACCAACATATTTAATTAAAACTATAAAGGGCATCAACAATATTTCATTCTCTTAATGAATGGTGTGACATACTATATAGTTCAGAATTTCTCTCTGTTTAATTCTCCTGATTTTTTTACACTGCTCAAACTGTGCACTCTCTATGAATGTTGTCAATTAGGATGAAAAGAAGGAAAATTAAAGTTGCTCTTGAAATGCACTGTGTTTGCATGTAGAATCTATGTACATTCACAAGGTAGTGATTTGCATATCTCTGGCTTAATTAAAACAAGAAAAAGTGGACATATGAGAGGTTAGAGTGTATTCACCCTCTTATTAGTGTATTCTTTTCCTTTATTGGAGACTCATATCCAAAGACATTGTCTTTTTTTCAAAAATGTTAGATTACTCCCCTAAGACAGGCACTGCATGGGTTATTTTAAATTTAATCTGTGCACATTGAAATATTTGTGGACATATGTAATGTGGCATTGCTGAGATAAGGAGTATGAGATAAACTTGGTATAAGCAAATGCAGAATGAAGTTGGATTCTAGAAAAAAAGAATGTCTCCCAGTCCTTTTCTTATAGTCATAAAAGGTTTCTATGAGCCACTGTTATACCATCAATAACACGAGAATAGTATCTTATATGTAATTGGCTTTCATAGCAAATGGAGAGTGCCAAACCATGCACATGCAAGCATTTTGTAAACTATTGCATGTCAAACAAATATAAATACAATCTTATTTTTTTATAAACTTGTAATATCTTAGACAGCAATGACAAAAAAAATAATAAGGGTCATTGTCCAAAACAGTCTTACAAATCTAGAACAAAATATAAATAAATCAGCCACCATAATTGGAGTGAAATGGAATATGAAATATGCTGGAGAAATAAAGATACCATATAAATATGACAAATCTATATACAATCCATTTTGCTTCTCTGAGTAAACTTCTTGATATCAGGTTATTGGGAACAGATCAAGGCCAGAGGAAGTTAAAATCTGTTGCCAGAATCAAAACTGAGGATTCTTTTATGGAGTTAGAATTTCAACCCATCTTTAAACAGAGAAATGAAATTTAATATTTTCTTAAAAATACATTTCTGAGACAAATTATCTAATTTCAAGTACAGCAAGTTTCTCCACAGTTGCTTCTGGTTAGTGTTACCTCCCTTTTAAATTGGATTGAAAGGTCAACTGGAAAATATTTTCAATGAACTCAACTAATAATCGAAGAAACTTAGATATCTGTCTCTTGCTACCTCTTTTACCTCGTATGCCTTTGTTTTCCTTATATATGGCACATACATGCAACATTCATGCTTTACAATTAGTTTCAAGTTTGCAATTAAGTTAACAGAAATATAGAATGCTTTCCCCAGGTTAGTATATTAGTTATAATTGATGAGCCTACCACGATATACTATTTCACTGATAATTCTTCACTTACATTAGGGTTTGCCTTTGGGATTGTGTGTTCTATGTGCTTGGATGAACTTAAAATGATATGTACTCACCATTGATAGCACATAACATAGAGTAGCTTTAATATCCTAAAATCTTTATTATTTTTACATCATTTACTCTTTCTTGAATCTTGTTAACTTGTGCATAGAATATTATTTTAAGGTGTGTTACATTTGTTTATGCTGCATTTGTTTAACTCAGTGAAGCTGTGTTACTGTGTCTGTCTAAAACACCTGGTCTAATAAAGAGCTGAACGGCCAATAGCAAGGCAGGAGAGAGGATAGGTGGGGCTGGCAGGCAGAGAGAATATATAGAAACAGAAATCTGGGAGTAAAGAGCTAGGAATGAGAGAGAAGCAGAAGGACGTCAGGGGCCAGCCACCCAGCCACCCAGCTACACAGCAAGCCACAGAGTAAGAGAAAGATTTACAGAAGTAAGAGAACAGAAAAAGCCCAGTGGCAAAAGGTAGATGAGATAATTTAAGTCAAGGAAAGCTGACAAGAAACAAGCCATGCTAAGCCCAGGCATTCATAATTAAGAATAAGCCTCCATGTGTGATTTATTTGGGTGCTGAGTGGAGCCCCCCCACTAATGAGCAAGAAATAAGTAACGACAGTAACCACTTGCCCTTTACTATTCATGCCCCATAATTTATATATTTTCCAGAATGCCTTATCATTTAAATCACATAAAATACATCCTTTTTTGTTTGACTTCTTTCACTTAGCAATATAAATTAATGTCTGCCCTGTATCTTCTCATAGCTCAGAAACTCACTTATTTTAACACAAAACAACATCCCATTGAATGGATATATCAGAGATGGGTTGTTCTTACATCTACTGAAGCAGGTCTTACTGCGTGGTTTGGAAAATATATGTAAAGTTGCTGTATGCATTGATATTTATGAGGTTTTCTGTGGGCCTAAGTTTCTTTGGTTAATGACAGAGAGTGTGATTATTTTTGCATGAAACTATCCAGTTATCGCCAAAGTATGTCATCAATTACTGTGCCACTAGCAACAATCACAATGTCCTACTGCTGAGCAATTGCCTCAGCAGTGTGTGTCACCAGTGCTCTTCAGTTTGCCAGTTCCAACTGAATGTAGAGCTAGATGGTTAGTTAGAATTTTCCTGGTTCTTTACAGTACAACTCTTCATATGTATGTTACAAGTGTATTTGTCTTTGGTAACATGGACATTTACGTTATCTTGCACGAGGTGGACATTCATGTGAATGTTATCTTTGGAGGAATGAACATTCATGTGTATGTTAACTTTGGTAAGTTGATTTTCATGTGTATGCTATCCTTTGTGAGATGGGATTTCAGGTATATGACATTTTTAATTGAGTTGGGTGATTTATTATGGTTGCCTTTTGTGAGTTTATTGACTATACCAGTTACCCACTTCCATATTTTTAGTACTACTTTTCTCTCCATACATGCCTTGTCATTTCATTCTCATTTAGTATCTTTCACAGAGAGATTTTCACAGAGAGCGATTTTAAGAAAGTTCCCACTTACAAATACTCCTTTCATGAATAAAATTTTGATTTTATATCTAACAGTTCCATCACTAAATCAGATATATTTATTTCCCCTCAAGCACTCTTATGGCATTTTTATAGTGGTGCATTTCCTTTTTTGTCTAGTCATCCATAATGAGTATATTTTGGAAATGGGTGTATGTTCTATGTCTGCATTCACTTCTTAATATGTGACTGTCTATGTCTTCTATTGTCTTTTGAAATATTAGTTGACCTATTATATTTTATTGGACAGTTTGTCTGTACAATCACTAATACCATGTGTGGTAGTCTAAATGTGGAAGGACTCCAACGGGCTTATTGTTGAACATGCACTCATAAGATAGTGGTATCAGATTGGCAGGTAGGGCATAAATGGAAGATATTGGTCAAAAGTGTATGTTTTGGAAGGGTATATCTTGACCTGTGCATTTAGTAATACTTTAGTATTCCTACCTACCATTAGAAAAACATCCTCCTCTGCATGCCCATGCAAGGGAAAACACCACAATATTAAGAGCCTCTATATTCACAGTCTGGATTGCATCTTTAAAATTGTGAGCTAAAATGCATAATTCCTCTTCATAAAATGTTTAATTCAATTTTTTGTCACATCTAAACTGAATTAATTGACACACCATAAGTCTTAGTCACTGTAGCTTTAAAGTAAGTCTTTAAATCTAATAATTTCAGTCTTTCCTTATATGTCTTACTGTCTCCTCCTCTTTGGGCCTTCCATATGAACTTAGCACTACATTTTCTAAGTCCACAAAATAATAGCTGACATTTTGATTTGGATTACATGGACTTTATAAATAGAATGAAAACAGTCTTGGTAGTATAGAGACTTCCAATCTATGAGCATGGACTCTCTGTGTTTTACAGAATAAAAATATGTCCTGCATTCTTACCTAGTCTTGACTTGTGTTCTTGAACTGGGAATGTTACTCATGTTTCTTTATAACCTTTTTCTTTATATCAATGACCAGGTGGACTGGAATGAGATTAAGCTGGATATTTTCATTCTTCCACATAGATGGGTGAATATGCCTGGATCTGGGTGTTTAATTCAATTTCCAAGGTTCAGTTAAGGTATGGTAAGTCCACAAAACATTAAACTCTGAGCAAAGAGTTTCTCCTAAATGCAGTTATCTAGATTATTTAAATGGAGTTTCTTCCCCCCTTCCTCAGATGATGAGGGAATATTTTCCAATATTTTATTTGAACTCCTTAGATGAGTCTCACAGAAGCTTGGGAACTGCACTGGATATTTCTAACTCTTACATTTAGTATACTGAGCCTCAGCAATTCATCAATTATGTATGGTCTTAGCTTGCCTGCTCCAATACTGGCTGTGATGGAAATATTATCTCATAGGTATTTATGAAACTAACACAATTTTCTTAGTTGAAATATATAAATTTATATATACTCTTTTCTTCATGTTTTTTTTTGTTACAGATCCAAGAAATTTCATGCTACTTCAGTTTTTGGCTTGATTTTTAGAGTTGTTGATGTCTAAAATCCTTATATAGAAACTAGAAATATAGCAATAATATTTTAGGATCTGTAGGATTATTTTAGAAGATTGAAATAAGTCAATTATTGACCTAGTGGTAACTGCCTAATGCAACAAAATCTGAGTAAGCCATTTTCAACTAATCAATAGTTATAAGGCACATATTTTAATTACTAGCATTCTTTTTTTTCCACCTGCAGGGTATATCTAAGTGCATTCAACAGGCTTATTGAATTTCACTGAAGGCTGATGACCATGTTATTTCATCCAATGAAATCATATGATATGACATTTATACATATAGACCACTCTGGTGTGTCTGTTTAGTTAATAGAAACTGCCATAGTGTTATAATTTTAAATAAAATACCTTATTTGAAAATAGAGCTATTCTATGACAGAGATCATTGTATTCAGTGAACAAAAACTTCTTTTAATCTTAGTACTAAAACTGACTTGGTTCACCACATGAAAGCTGATTATTATCAAGAATATAGTCTAAGAGATAAAGTAAATATAATGTCTATAGCATGAGCTTTTAAATCTTGCTTTTCAAGCTTGGTAGATATGTGCCATGATGATCCTCTGTTCTCTATAGCTTTCAACCCCATGAGGATTAACCATTTGAGGTTATTTGGACATTTTCAGACTCTGCTTTACTTTTCTGTAATAATGGACATATTATAAAACAGTTTGCTGTTTGAAGAAACCTTAAAATGTTATTCTCAAGTAATATAATCAAGATGTTCCAGGGTAGAAACAACCTATCTTTAACATCAAAACTGTGTACCTATCTTATCGTCACATTTCATTTGCTCTCTATTTGTAGGTATGGATAATATAAAGAATATAAATCAGATGAGAGACTCTAAGAAGTAATAACATCAGTGTCTTGTGTGTGAAATGATTGGAATCTTCAAGTCTTCATGATACTATTGTCAACATCAACCATTCAGAAACCATTATAAAATTACTGTGATCACTGTGAAGTGCTTAAACAAATGTCTTGCTTAATAATGCCTAGAAATTCATGAAAGAGAATATTATACTCTTATACTCTCACTTTATCCATAAGTAAACTGAGGCTTTGAAATGTCATTTCATATCAAACAATGAAGAATAAACTCAAAAAGAAAATATTCATAACTTAAATTATATTTTACAATTGCTCTCTAGATTACGACTTACTTAGTATTTCTGTGATGTTTGACTCAAAGTGCATAAAATGCTCTGATAAGCCCTTTAGACCCACTACAACTTCTATAACAGGACCCTTCCTTGATTTAGGCACTACCTGCTTTCTTGCTTTCTTTGACACCCACGATTCAAAAATCAAAGTGCTCCTTGGAGCTTGATTGAAACTAACACATTTTAGGAAATTTTCAAGCTTTAGTCACAAGTATAAAATATATTAGTGATGCCATAAATCACACAGATTATGCAGTGAATAGCTCAAGTACTAAATGCTGTATTGTTTTAGGTCATATCTCAGCTTCAGGATCACCAAAGTAATCATGGAATGGTAATGAAAAGGATGATACTTAATTTGGTTAAAATAAAAATATTTAATTTGTTTAAATTTATATGCATTAAAATGGCAACCAAAGTTTCTGAACATCAATAATATTTGGCTTATTTATACTGAATAATGTAATGATTCATATTTTCAGTTATTCCTTTGATACAGTTGTACCATAAAAAGTTTTCTGATAAAATGGCACTAAAACAAAAAAGGTTTGGATGTTGCATATGACCCACTGAGTTTTCTGATAAATGGGTGCAATCTCCATTTTTTCTTTCAAGATAGGGTTTCTCTGTGTAGCTTTGGAGCGTTTCCTGGAACTCACTC
Organism: Peromyscus aztecus; assembly: GCA_902168405.1. Classification (NCBI taxonomy): domain Eukaryota; kingdom Metazoa; phylum Chordata; class Mammalia; order Rodentia; family Cricetidae; genus Peromyscus; species Peromyscus aztecus. The sequence continues at coordinate 60,213 of CABHPQ010169670.1, forward strand.
TGTAGCCCAGGCTGGCCTTGAACTCACAGAGATCCACCTGCTTCTGCCTCCTGAGTGCTGGGATTAAAGGCATGAGCCACCACTGCCTGGCTGTAATCTCCATTTTTGAGTGGCATGTAAAGTCCTATCCATGTAGAATGTCTTTGATACATTTAGCTGCACGTGCAATGATTCTTGAGTGACCAATAAACAGTATGTGACAAAATACCTAACTTCAATGTAAATGAGTCTTGGCTAATGGTAAATAGCAGGTACCGTGTTCCCATGAGCAGATTCCTCCTCACTTTCATTGACATATGTTGTTACTGTTTACTTACATTCACAAACTCATAGTGTATTCCCCAAAGACTAGGAATTAGAAATGGTACAGGACATTTTAGCAGTGTCAGACATGGGTTCCATCTCATGGAGTGGGTCTCAAGTTCATCAAAAAGTGATTACTGACTATTATACTATGTAGCCACTATTACACCAGCATATCTTGCAGGTAAGTCTCTGTTGTAGTTCACATGGTTTATTGCTGGGTGATATTTATGATTACTTTTGTCCTCTTTAGTATACAAAGTACCTTCCAGTAAAGTGAATGCTAGTCAGTAAGGAATACCAGCTCATTTTTTTCATGTTCAATGAGATAAGTAAGTTGTGTATGCTCTAGTGGCCAAGAACCTGGAACTAGATATGTCATGGGCCTAGAGAAGAAAAAAAAACCTGATTATTGTTCTGCTAAGGAACATAGCAATAAAATTAATCCTAAAGACATTTTTGCTATATTTACAGATTAGAGCATCAGAGAAATGTCTTTTAGTAGATGGTAATTAATAAAGAGATCTAAAACTGAACAAGGTGCAGAGAGTGAGAGACTTTGAAGAATTCATCCACAAATGGCATATCTTTATAAAACTCTTCCCCTCAAGGATCAGGCATTTATGTGGAAGAGGCCATGGAAAGATTTTAAGAACCAGTCATGATAGATGACTCCATGGAAACAGCATCTTCCAGACTCCAGAGGACAGATGCACATATGAACTCATAGAGACTGTGACAGCACATTCAAGATGTCCACAGATTCAAACCAGACAAAATCCCATCACTAATAAGGGAAAGTGGGCACAAAGTATCACCCCTAACCAAGAAATTATTTGCAACTCATACATACTGAGAAGGGAAAGTCAGTGTTCTGCAGTGGGTGTTATTGTGTATATTTCCCAAATTCCAGGGTAGGCCTTATGCCCAGGAGTAGTTACCAAGACAAAATTGATTTGATGTTTTCACACACTATGTTTGTTTTGTTTTTGGTAATTAATGTCTCATTGACTGCCATTTTTTTTGTGAAAGAGGGAAGAGAGAATACATGAAGTTGGGTCAGAGGAAGGGTGGGGAGAACATGGGAGAAATTGGAGGGAGAATATGCTCAAAATATTTTGTGTGAAAAATTTAAATAATAAAAAATTGTTAAAGAACAATGGATTTATTTACATTTCCTCCCTGTATTTCCGGTCATTTAAAAATGTAGAGACAGCTATGAGTCAAAGATTGGAGCACATCATCTATTATACTTAGTTTTAATATCAAATTCCTAGAAATTAGAATCACTTATGTAACCTACCTGTTCCTCCACTGATATCAGAACAAGTGTTTCTAAGCTTCTATTGTGGATTGGGGATCATCAGCTCTCAGGGAAACTTCCAGAAATTCTAGTGCCATATTGTGACTACATAGGCACCTAGTCTTGTGGACTGAGCAACTGCTAATTATCACCCCCTCTCTCAGTAGACAGCCATAGTGGAACTATTCCAATTGTTAAGGCATCCAGAATAACTACTGGGTTCTCAACTCTCAGTTGTGATTCTGCTGTTACTATTTTAAAGTTGACTTAATAAATTCTCTTAGAAAAGAAGGTGATAGATAGGTAGATAGATAGATAGATAGATAGATAGATAGATAGATAGATAGATGGATAGATAGACAGACAGATGGATGATAGAGATAGATGATTGATATGCTATAGAGATTCATCCCATTTGTTCTGTTCCCCTAGAAAACCCTGACAAATACAACATATAATTTAACTGTGAGATAGAGCAATTGATGAAATTCTGGCAAAAAGCAACCTGTATCCCAGATTGTCTCAATGACAGCTTTCTTTCTTTTTTGCTTTTTTCTTTTTCTACTGTTTGTTTGTTTGTATTATATCTGGGCTATCACTCAGAGATTGATTTTTCTTGTAGCCTTTCCAGATGGCATTCAGCAAGTCATAGAAGTACACCATTTGGAACAATTTGTAAAGAAAGTTGCTAGAAGTCAAATGTACAACATTCAGCTCTTTCCTTTATTGTAAACAGTGTCACAGTTTTCATTTGCCTTGCTCCTTGCTATTCCTCCGTTCTGGTTTTTTGTGATCTCCATTGAAAGATTTTAGATAAAACACAGAGTATAGTGGATAGTGGGGAAAATGGGTAGAGTTTATTACAAAGTAAGGACATCACACTCTCAGAGGATAGGGCTGGACAATGGTTAAAGAGACTATTGCCATGTCTACATTTGAGGCATACTTTTGTTATTACCGTTGTTTCCTTGTCTTTGAACCATACCAACAGAGTCAGCGTTAGTATGGTGATTGTCTCTCTTACCTTAATAACTAGAAAACCTAAGTTAGGACACTGTCGTTGCTGAGACAGCCAGCAAAAAAAAAAAAAAATCCACAGTTCTGTGAATGAACTGATGATTTGTACAGATTGCTAACATATTACTGTACAGAGAACTCTTTGAATGTTTATACATGGAATGCGTCTAAGATCTTAAGTTGTTTTCTAAAGAATTCACAATTTTATTGACAAATTGATAAATTTCAGTAACATCAAACTGATTAAATTTCTCACATATCTCTATTTTAGTCTGTGGGGAAGCTTCTGCAATGTGGATGCTATTTGATTTTTTGCTTCTAAGTTAGTGAATTGGCAATATAATTGCATAGATTAGGCTTCAAATGACTCTACCCTAATGCTATTTATTTTCATATTGGTTTTCTATTATTAAAATGTCTGAAAGAAGAAAATTAACAGAATAACTATTAATTTTCAGCCATAATGTTTTTCCCCACCACCAATGGATGTATTTCTTACTCACATCAATCTTATAAAATTGAGGTGAGTGTATCTGTTTCATGAAGTTTACTACTAAGATAAAAGCCAGTATGTTGGATGCTATTTTAGATGAAGAAAATGTGTAATTTGGAATTATATTTGAATTCAACTGATTATTTTCCAACAGGGGTGAAAAGTGAGCAGTTTGTTATCACAGTGTTACACAGTATTCATTTTTAGTAATTTGCTTCCACAATTGTTTCTAATGATGAGCTCCAAATGATGAATTAGTTCATTCATTATATGGAGTTTGATCTGCCACACAGTGCAGAAGGGAGAGATTGCAGTCCTCATTCACTGTTCTTATTGAGCATCCAACAGCCTTCCCACTGACTTCTGAGGGCAGAACACACAGAGCATTAAAAGGCAACAATCTGATCTTGCTTTACCCCCTGTTGTGCTATTCTGAACTCCCTGGAAGCTCCAGTGAATTCAATAGGAGCTCCGAGTTCCGCTCACTTCTCAGACAAAAAAGATGTGCTGTGCATTCGGATGGCTACCAATAGTTCTTCAGTATGTCTGCTCCGTGTAGTTCATCCACTTAAAAGTTTCAAGTCAATGTTTTGAGGTGGAACTTTCCAATCATCAGTCAATACCTCTATTTGCTTTCCATTCTAAGCTTTCCCTTTTAAACTGATGTGTTATTGCACCAGCATTTGTTCTCATTTATTCCCCCATAAATCTGTTTACATAATGATCCCAATTTAAAAGACATTACTGGAAACAACCTTTGATATTTTTACTTACACAGTTCAGTCTTCACAAGGGTGTAAATGAAACATTCTGGTCTTCCAAATGACAATAAAACTTCACATTACAGACTCCACTGTATCTTAAGTCTTTTGTATGTTGATCTATTTTTTCTTCTGTCACCAGTCATTCACAGTGTTTTAAGTTCATTCTTTTTACGTTATCACTTTTGTCAAAAACTGATGTTCTCTAGACCACCTTCAACAAATAGACACATAATTCTTTTGGTCAGTTTTAAAATCCTGTCGACCATCTCCTACAATGATTAAGTGCTCTCTCACCACTCCTCAATAGTAATTTTTTTCCAAACCATGAAGCTTCCACTGTGCACCTCTGGATTTTGAGCAAACAGATTGATTTGTTATATGATCAGCTCACTGATAAAGAGTAATGATCCCAAACTTTACCCAAAGAAGCATCTGTTCCAAATATATCATATGCATATGCCATGATTTGAATAAAGCTGACTCTGGTTCCTTTCATTCAGTTACCCTCTTTCCCCAAGTACTACATTGTTTTTTTGATCAATCAGAAAGGGGGTTGAAATGTTTTTATAGCACAAATGTCAAGGAAGAAAAACAGCCTGACAAGCACACAAACAAAAACTACTCTGCATGTTCTACCTCTAAGTTGAAGAATTTTATAGACACAAGTGACCTACAGGATTTAGCTGAAATTATTGAAGTCACCACTGTGTACTAGATTTTTACAAATAATGCAATGTGGAAGTAAGGAAATACTGTGTAGAATAAGAAGAATATACACTCAGGGAAATAGTACTAGACTATTTTCTACTGCTATGAAGGAAGACCCGAGACTGGTAATTTATAAATAAAGCAGGCTTATCAATTTTATATTTGTGAATATCAAAGAGTGAGCAACTATTGGCTACAGTGAGGACCTCCAGAAGATGCCATCAACAGAGAAGAAGCACACAGAGAAGAGGTCAATGGCTATTTTCATGTTTTTTCCCCATTGAGCTTATTTAGGGTTGCATATGAACACTGGCTCTGGAGTCCTTTATCATAGGATGTGCAATTTATCAGGGGATACACGATAAGAGAAACTGATAATTCTCACCCAGCAACCTTTAGCTGCACATATAGGAAGAAGAGAAGGGCCATTAACTACTGTCTCCTAACCATGACATGGCCATTCCACTCAGGAACTCACAGAACCTATGGCTGTATGCACAATACTGACAAGGGATTTGGCATGTCAACAAGGCATCTTGAATGTAAGGGTGGTGGTTATGGGAGAGCTACAATTTTGTTCCTCGTATCTGCAACCTAGGATTCCACAAAATCATCTGTGACCCGAGGATCAGCAGATATACATGGTTCTAGCACTGGGAATATTAATAATTTAAAATCTAGATGAGAAAACATGTTTGAACCATATCTCGATCATTGTTTAAATTAGTAAAATGAAAGATATTGGCCAATGCTTTTTAGTGACATTATGGTGAGATATTTTGAGTACTAAATGATGGGAGGCTATGGCTAAATTTATTAATTCAGAGAGTATAACATATTTATATTTTTAACTTTTAAGATATTATTTCATAAATTCATTTGCATTTTATTAGATTTTCCTTATATTAGTGTCTCCATATTACCTCTAAATTTCCTTTCTATAACTCAAATGTATATTACTGTTTAGGGAGGAACAATTTTAATGAATTTATAATCCTATTATTTTTGTTTTGTACATATGAGTAATTGCCTGTTTGTAGGTATGTGTAGCACATATCTGTCTGGTGCCCACAGAGACCAGAAGAGGTACCATATCCTCTGGAACTGTAATTCTAGGTGATTGGAGTTGACATGGTGGTGGTAAGAATTGAACCTGCGTCCTCTTCAAGAGCAGAAAGTGACTATAACCTTTGAACCTGATCTTCAGCTGCCTACTGCAATTTTTTTTTATTAATTGGATTTTGTATGTAGGTCACATAGTAACCCATTAATTTGTATGTCTGTACTATAAAGTTCTGCTTTGGTTACATTATAAACCATTGAATTGTATCCATGATCCTAGGACCTCTAGGAAACTACCTCTAATGATTTCTATTAGGAGATGGAACTGTGTGATAAAATTTCATGTGTATATTACAGAAAATTTACCAAAATTGTTTGGTGACACATCAAATCACTATATCAATACTGATTATAACAATAAAAAGTTGCATAATCTTCCCTAGCTTTGTTTGCTTTGCTTAGCCTAACGTAGGCATTCATCTAATCAAAAAATCTAAGTTTTTTTTTTCTCATACTAGATATTCTTTGAAATGGAAGTCATGAAGAGAATTAGAGGAAATGTTAGCCAAGATGAAAGCTAGTTACTCTCAGGAAAATAAAACAAAGTAAGACAGAGTGAGAGGTAAGACCAATGTATACATTATCCAAATAGAACCCATCTGACACCTCAATCAAGTGATAAGATCATTACCAGGTGGAAAAAAGTTATTTGTAGAGGAAAGATTGTATGAGCTATAAGTGATAAGCTGACAAATTCTCTCCAATTTTACCACTGGGAAATCACCATATAGTCAAGCTGTTTTTAACCTGTGTATTTTAATCTTATGCAATTGTAGCAATAATGGGCTATCGTATTGTGATGTTCAAACTCCTGACCAATATAAACTGATCTTTAATTTTTGTAAACTTCAGAATCCCTAAACTTTTTTTTATTGCTTGAAGCCTTTGAGGTTTGATGATTTATGTTCACTTTACTTTTCTCTTTTTCCTTGCTCCTTTTCTCGTCTCCACCTTACTTGCTCTTCTTGTTTTGGATAAAAGATCTCACTGTGTAACTGAAACTGGTCTAAAGGCTTTGAGAGATTATTCATCAGTTAAGAGGGCATGTTTTTCTTACAAAGGATGATAGTTTGGTTACCAGGACCCACATCAAGTGTTTGACAGTTCTACCTACATGGGATCAAATGTAGTCTGCTGGACTTTGTGGTTATAAAATACCACACGTGCATAAAGTAAAATATTTTTTTAAATTATCCGTCATCCTCCTGCTTGATGCTAACTCTGGAGTACTGGAATAGTGGGGATATGCCTCCATATGCAGACTTTCTGGCACTTTCCTTCTAAATCAACACAAAGTAAGTAAGTTGATATAAATTAGTGTTATGCCACTGTACTTTCAAAGAGCATAACTTATTTCTTCTAACTGTAGTTTGGCATCCATTTTATAACCTCCTTTTATCATGTCACTTTTCCCAGTTTCCAGTGATCACTAGTCAATATTTAGATTAAGATTTTTAAGTTTGATATGGAAGAGACTATATGCCACTTATGTTCCTCTCTGTGTTTATTTCATCTAAGCAATGACATCCATTTCTTTCAATTGCTTTGTGAATGACAGGATTACAGCTTTCTTTATCACCAAATAATACTATATTGCATATGTATATGTATCTCCCACTCAGTTTATCCATTTATTTCTTGTTGTGCGTCTAGACTGATTCCATAAAGCTGTTGTGCATAGTTTTACAATAATCATGGTAATGTAAGCATGTTTATATTTGATGTTTTCTTAAACATTTTAAGATTTTTTTTAAGAATGGAAGCTCTGGCATCTAAGTGCTAAGATAGGAAATAAGCATTACACACTGTGTATAATAAAATGAGCATCACTGTAATACAGAGATAACTCCAAATGTCTTTACTTCTTTAGAGAGGTTTCCTTTGTTTTGTGTTTCTAGTCATAAACTATTTCATCTGTTTTCATATCAGTTAAACTTAGGAATTAATGGGAAATGTACTATTTTGTGAATTACATCATCAATATTGTTTGTTGAAGGCAGACTGTTGATTCATTATAACATGTTTGAGGAATACAAAGTTTCCTGCAAGATCATGTAGCAAAGATCAAATTTGGAGTCAAATATGCTTGTGATATGTTTGTATGACAAGGTTCCATGAAAGTGACTGATGGAATCATGAAGGTGATTACTCAAAATGAATGCTGCTAACAATTAGTTCAAGAACGTGTATGAGCACCCAGAATGTTTTAATACCTCTGAGTGAATATACATAGATATTTTAAGTGGGTGAGTGGGAGTAATATCTTTTTCCTTGGATAATAAATTAAAAAGCACTGAAGTTAGGGTAGATAATGAAGCAAATTTTACTGTGCTAGAATAATTTACAGAGTACAAAAATTACAGAAATAGAGTCTATGAAATACCTAAGCAGATAAAGATGCTTGCTGCCAAGCCTAGCAATGTGAGTTTGATACCTGAAGCCCACATGATGGAAAGAGAGAAACAAGCCCCACAGTTTGTCTTCTCTCTGTCCCACACATGACATGACTCACAATGTTTATACACATATGCATACTCAGAAAAATAACTGTCTACAAAATATTAAATATGCAATAATACATAGAAACAAGGTATAGAATATTTTGCCACGACACACCTTTTTCCCACTGATACTCATAATTTTTCCATTTTTAAGTCAATGAATTACCTTAGATATTTACAATCCCAATCACTTCTAATAACCCAAATTTGACAATGTCCTTACTAAACACAGTGGACATTTGTAGATATCATCAATTTTCTGCCAGTGTCTTCTTTTTCTATTTCAAGATCCAATGCAAAATATCATAGAGCATTTGCTGAGCTGTTAAAAATGCAAAAAAATCAGAACTCACCCTATAAACAAATAATAAATGGACTGAGAAAGAAATCATAAAACATCTCCTCTCAAAATAGCCTCAAGAATATAAAATATCTTGGAGTTAAATCTAGTTAAGTAAAAGAAAGTCTAATATGATAAAAGCTAACTTCAAGTCATTGAAGAAAGAAATTGAGATGATATCACAAGATAGAAAAATCTCCCATGTTTTTGGATTAATAGGATTAACATACTAAACATGGGCATCTTACAAACACCAGTCTACAGATTCAATGCAATACTCATCAAAACTTTAACATAGTGCTTTACAGATCTTGAAAAGACATTTTTACACTTTTCAAGGAAACACAGAGAACCCAAAATAGCTAAACAATCCTGAATAATATAAGAAATGCAGAAGACATCACTCCCCCTAATTTCAAGTTGTATGATAGAGTTATAGAAATAAAATCAGCATGGCATTGGCATAAAAACAGACACATTGATCAATGAAATGGAATTGAAGACCAAGACATAAATCCACATACCTATGGACATCTGATTTTTGATAAAGAAGACAGAAACACACATTGGAAAAATGAAAGCATACTCAACAATTGGTGTTGGTAAAACTGGATGTCTACACATAGAAGAATGCAAATAGATCCAAACTTATCACCCTGCACAAAATTCAACTCCAAATGGATCAAAGACCTAAACATAAAACCAGATACATTGAATCTGACAGAAGAGTAATTGGGGAGTAGCCTTGAACTCACTGACATAGGAAAAGGTTTTATTAACAGAACACTGTTAGCACAAGTGCTAGGATCTAGAATTAATAAATGGGCCCTCATAAAGCTAAGAAACTTCTTCATGGCAAAAAAAAAACACTGTTATTTGCACAATGCAGCAGCCTACAGAATGGTAAAATATTTTTATCAACTATATATCTGATAAAGGGCTAATACCAAAAAATATATAAAGAACTAAAAAAACTAGATAACAAGAAACAAAAGGCCCAATTAAAAACTGGATGCAAATCTAAACAGATAATTCTCAATTGAGGTAGCTCAAATGTTTGAGAAACAAAGAAATACTCAATATTCTTAGACATTGGGGAAATGCAAATCAGAACTACTCTGAGATTTTATCTTATACCCTCTAGAATGGCGAAGATCAGTAAAACAAGTAACAGCTCATACTGTCAAGGGTAGTATTCAGACATTGCTGGTGGGAGTGCAAACATGTACAGTCACTCTGGGAATCAATGTGGTGGTTCCTCAGGAAGATGGGAATCAGTCTACATCAAGACCCAGCTATATAACTCTTGGACATATATTCAAAGGATGTTCCATCCTGTGACAAAGACACTCAGTCATGTTCATTGCTACTCTAGTCATAATAGCAAGAAGATGGAAAGAACCTAAATGTCCCTCAACAGAAGAATGGATAAAGAAAATGTGGCACATTGACATAATCGAGGATTACACAGTTGTTTAAAGAAAGGGCATCACAAAATTTACCTGAAAATGGATGGAATGAGAAAAAAAATCAACTTGAGTGAAGTAACTTAGACAAGAAAGGCAAATATGGTATGTATTCACATATATGTGGATATTAGCTGTTAAGTCAATGATAATCAATCTACTATCTCTAGAAGCACAGAGGGTAGGTATATAATAAGGAACTAGAGAGTACAAATAGATCTTGTTAGGAAAGGGAAATAGAATATTTATTTATGGATGAATGGGGTTCTGGAACTGAGGATCAAATGGGGAAGGATAGGTTAAGGGGATGATGGAAGGAATACAGGGAGAGACAGCTAATATCAAGGGGATTTTGGTGGGTAGGATATAATTTAATACAGTGGAGGTAAACTAAATGAAATAGTTAAATAATAGGTGAGACAGAGTCTCAACTGGCCATCTCTTGTCACTAAATGAAGTTTCCAGTACTGGTATTGGGTTATATCTAATTGATTTGTTGGCCAAAGTGTTCCCATGGGAACTACTAAACAATCCAGGCTTTTGCCAAGACTATATATAGGTTTCTTTCTACAAACTGACAGCTGAAATTGCTGAGGATGACACTTAAACAGCACATTGAACCTAGAGAAGTCCAGCTGGTGTCTACATAGAACCTTCACCTCTACATTACAGTGTTTTTGGTACAGGAAGACCCTGGGTATGCTACCAAAAGAGAAAACTAAACACCAGGCAGCCACCAACTCTTTGTTCTACAGTTGTGCCCTGTCTGTATAATATGCTAGGAAAATGGTGGCAAAAAGCTTGTGTGAGAACCAACCAATATGTGATTTGACTTTAAGGCTCACTCATAATATAGAACCTATATCTAACACAGCTTGGAAGAACAAGTCCCACAGACTAGATAGCCCAGGGACCTAGTTTAAAACTAAACACTACTCAATAACAACAACAACAAACAACAAACAAAAAACAAAGGTAGAGATAAAATGACTCCTAATGAAATTCTGCTATGCTCATAGATCAGTGCCCTGCCTTGCTCAGCCATTATCAGAGAAATTTCTTCCTGCAGCAGTTAGGAACAAATACAGAGAAACAAAGACAGAAATGATGCAGAAAATGAGAGACCTCGGAACGCTCAGCACTTAAAGGGATGTCTCCCTTAAATCTTTCACCTCAGAGCTCAAGGAACCCTGGTAAAAAGCAAGAGGGCAAGATGGAGGACTCCATAGAACAAGGCACTCTAAATCACTGTGAGCAAAGCTAATATGAACTCATGGAGACTGAAGCAGCATGCACAGGGCCTGCGTGGGTCTGCATCCCATCTTCTGTTGATTTACAAGGGTTTTATGGGACTCTTGAGTATGTGAATGTGCCTTGTGACTTCCCTAGGTTCTTTTCCTTCTGCCTGTTTGCTTGCACAACTCCAATTTGATAATTTTGTTTTAGCTTATTAATTTTATTTTGTTATAGTTTAAACAAGGAAACAAGCAAAGCACATCAATACCATATGAACACAATATATCACTCAAATTATTTTCATCATCCCCATCTTTTCCATGAGGCCAACTTTCTTGAAATCATAAACAGTGAGATTTAAGTGCCAAATAATTTTATGTGCTTTGTCAATGTTATAAGCAAATACACATGATTTTGAACATAAGCAAATAATTAGTTTAAGTGTCTATTTATTAATAATTTGTGTTAACAATTAAAATCTGTTTCTTATTAGTTCTTTGAAAGTTAACATAACATTGTCAAGCATGAAATAATGAAAATCTCTTTCACAAACCTTACTTGATACAACCCTATAACTCAGATCTTAACATGGGAATGGATTTAAATTTGCAACCATTAAGGCATGTCTCTACTTCATATTAGGATTTTAAATTAATATTTGTCACTGAGGAAAACTGATTTGCATTTTAATGAGAAAAATCACTGTGCAAACTTTTGAAACATTTTACCTAGAAGTTGGCAGCAAAGTCAAAAGGAGTGAGTTCATAATTTTAAAATGTAGTTAAACTCTACAAACTGGAATTATTTTATCTTTAAAACTAGGAATTTTATTTTGAGTCAAATCTATTTTTAAATCTCTCCAAATGTACAGATTATTCTAATACATTCAGTTTTCTAAATATGGTAGGCAATTATATTTTTCTGATCATATGAAGTCACACAGCATTCATATCTGAAACATACACCCTACAAACCTTCTTTGTCACTATTGTAAATTATCAAGACCTTATTTTGTCTTTTGTTTTTGTATACATGGATTATTAAATGTCCACAATTTTTCTCATGTGCTCAACTTTCTCACTTTAAGAGTTTGAGAAGTTTTTATTCTGTTAGTGTACATTTATATAGGGTAGAATTTCTTTATTTTTCTGTGTATATTAACTTAAATCTAGCATCAACAATAAAAATGAGAAACATAGTTATGAGATGCTAAATATCACACTATGAGGAATTTATAAACCACATGACCAAAATAGGGTCTTTAACATTTATTAGGAGACAAATAGTCACTTCTTAATCATATAAACTAAAATCTCTTTAAGTATCCAAAGTATCCCCCCCCCTTTTTAACAAACTATGCATATTGGGACCTAACAATTGTCCTTCCTAAACAATGGTTTCAACTTAATTTCTGTGTTTTTTGCATAAAATTCATGCAGAAGAAGAATGGTATAAAGTACCTGTGTAGTGTCACCAGCCTTTGACGAGTAGGAACTGTGTCCATGCTTTCCACCAAATGGCTGTGGGGTCCACTGTACATGCTGAATCAGGTCTAGCTTCTGTTGGTGTCTTGTTATTTTATTCCCATAACAGAGTTTGAGATATTGATGCTAATGATATTATAGAGTTCTCAGTTTGGGTGTGAGCTAGTGCTACTGATGATTAGATTCAAGTTTGCATTTCTTTCCTCCATAGAGCAGAAAGAATGGCAAATCCCTTTCCAAGTATCACATGAAGCATGACATCTTCCTGATTCTTATGGTGATATTTAGTTTTATCCCCAGTCATTATCAGACTTCTCCTCTTCGTAGAATTCTTTGTAATTTTTTTTCTACATAGTAAGAAATCTGAGAGGAGACTTTCTGAGAGATTGAAGACTTACTATAATCCCCTTGACATTTTTTTGGATCAACTTTGTAAAAACTGTAAAAGTAATCTTGACCTATATCACTCATTTACTCATACTGCATTTAAGAGTTGACATATTGTGGTCTTTATGTGAAATTATGGTGTTTACTGTACTTTGTTGTTTTTTCTTCTTTACTTAAGTCAAGCTCTTACTTTGTAGCTAACGCTGGCTGGCCTTTAAGTTACTGTGTAGACCAGGCAGGCCTCCAACTCATGAAGATCCACCTGATTTTGCATCCTTAGTAGGATTGTAACTATGAGCCACTGGGCTTTGCTATTGGTTACAGCTTTAAAGATACACATTAATCTATTTATTTTCACTCTACACATGTTCTCACATTTACTCCCAGATTCCTATTTTGCTTTTGAAAGTTATACTATTGCCTTTATTAATTCAGATGATGAAACAGTCCATATTTTTGTGTGCAAACTGCCTTTGAAGTGTTCTCATGTCCTTTTCTTTCATTGTGGTGGTATTGTGTTCCCCAAAATATTGTGGACCTTAATAAACTTATCTGGGGTCAGAGACAGAACAGCCACAATATTAAACATGAGGATAGGCAGTGGTAGCATATGCCTTTAATCCTAGCATTCCAGAGGCAGAAATCCATGTGTTCAAGGATACACCCAAGCATGGTGACCCACGCCTTTAATCCCAGGGAGTGGTGGTAGAAAG
>CABHPQ010169671.1:0-31808 GCA_902168405.1 Peromyscus aztecus
TTTTTTCTGAGACAGAGTTTCTCCATGTAGTTTTGGTGCCTATCCTGGATCTTGCTCTATTGACCAGGCTGGCCTCGAACTCAGAGACCCACCTGGCTCTGCCTCCCAAGTGCTGGGATCAAAGGCGTGTGCCACCACTGCCTGCCTCTTTCTCTCTTTTTTAAAAGAGATTTATTTTATATGTATATGTGCACATGTGTGCGGGTTCTTATGGAGGTCAGAAGAAAGGGTCAGATGCCTGGAGTCAGAATTTTAAGTAGCTGTGATTCCCCAAATGTAGGTGCCGGGAACTGAACCTGGGTCCTCTGGAAGAGCAGCAAGTGCTCTAAACTGCTGAGCCTTCTCTAGTTCTCCGAAAGCAGTTTTGTTCTTTTAGTCTTTCTTCCAGGGCTATTCTTTCTCAGTCCCCCACTTGTAATCAAGTGTCCCTACTACAAGTTGTTTGAAAGAAAGTCATTTGCTTAGACCTTACAAAGGGTCAAGGCAGACACCCGCACGTGTCCCCAGGGTCTTCCCACATGCTCCTTCCTGGAATGGCTCATGTGGGACTCAGTGGGCACTAGCGACTGTATTTGGTCACTCTCTGATTTCCAGCTGTCACTGCCCACCCTCTCCGTTACTGTCTTCCAGCTCAGTTTCTCCAGCATCCTCTTACCAGCTCCAGCTCATCAGCCAGCAAAGCATTTCCCTTTCTGTTCTTTTCGGCAATAATTCCCAGTTTCTGTCTTCATTTCATTTCACTTTTTAAACTTAAAAAATACATAATGAACACATAAATGCAAGCGCCCAAGAAGGGCAGAGGTTTGGACCCCCTGGAGCTGGAGTTACATGCAATGTGAGCTTTCTGATCTGGATGCTGGGAACCAAACTTGGGTCTTCTAGAAAAGCAGTACAGACTCTAAACCTCTGAGCCATCTCTCAGTTCGCAACTGGAACAATCTGTATAACACTTAGACTTACTAGCTGGGTGTGGTGGCACACACCTTTAATCCTAGCACTGGATAAGCAGAGGCAGGTGGACATCTGTGAGTGGAAGGCCAACCTGGTCTACACTGGGAGTTCCAGTGAAATAAAGACTACATATTGAAATCTTGTCACGGGGTGGGGCGGAGGAGGGGCTGGAGAGATGGCTCAGTGGTTAAGAGCACTGACTGTTCTCGTAGAGGGGCCTGGATTGATTCCCAGCACTCAGGTGGCAGCTCCCAACCATCTCTTAACTCCAGTTCCAGGCGATCTGATGCCTTCTTCTGACTCCCTCAGGCACCAGACATGCATGTGGTACATATTTTCACATGCTGACAAAACACTTACACACATTAAAAGTAAATAGAAAATAAAAAGTATTGTCTGCTTAAAAAAAAAAAACAAAAAAAAAAACAACCAACTAGCAAGGTGTGGTGGCATACATCTTTGATCCCAGCACTTGAGGCAAAGGCAGGTAGATCTCTGTAAGTTTGAGGGCAGCCTGGTCTGTAGAGCAAGTTTCAGGACAGCCAGAGCTATGCAGAGAAACCCTGTCTTGAAAAACCAAAACAAACAAACAAAAAATTCAACACAAAGCAAAAAAAAACCCAAAAAGCAAAGCAAAACAAGGAAAACCAAAAACCCTTAGAGTCACCGCTGAATCGGATCTTACTCCCTTTCATTTCTGGGCCTGGCATTGTTCTCATGCTGCAAACTAGTCCAAACATCCTGCCGTGGCTGACGGGACCCCAGAGTACTTCCTCCTCTTCAGTGCCCACTGGACACTTCTCCTTTCCTTTGTCCCACCCAGGCCCAGCCTCAGTGACCTTCTGGCTGTTCCTCGTATTCCAGGGTGTATGAGGATCTCAGAGCTTTCCTTTGGCTGGTCCTGCTGACTGGAACAATCTCCTGAGTGCCCCCCACCCCCCGACATGTTCCCCTGAACATTTCTATATGGTTTCTTCTGAAGGAAAGTCCATCTTCAGTGAGGCTCACCCTGACCCACCTCATGACCCCTCTCTCCATCACCTACCTTTGGATGTTTTTGTTCTCTCCAATACTAAGCATCTTCTTTTTTTTTTTCTTATTTACTTGACATTTCAAGACAGGGTTTCTCTGTGTAGCTCTGGCTGTCCTGGAATTCACTTTGTAGACCAGGCTGGCCTACTCATAGAGATCCCCCTGCCTCTGCCTCCTGAGTGCTAGGATTAAAGGCTTGCACCGCCATCGCTGTCACATCTTTCTTTCTTCTTCTTCTTATTATTATTTAATTGCACTGGTGTTTTGCCATAGGTGTCGGGTCCCCTCAATCAGGAGTTACAGACAATTATGAGCTGTCATGTGGGTGCTGGGAATTGAACCCAGGTCCTTTGGAAGAGCAGCCAGTGCTCTCAACCACTGAGCTATCTCTCCAGCCCCATCTTCTTTATTTTTATTAATTAATTTTTTTTCAAGACAGGGTTTCACTATGCAGCCTGGCTGCCCTGGAACGCACTCTGTAGCCCAGGTTGGCCTCAAACTCAGCGATCCGCCTGCCTATGCCTCCCGAGTGCTGGGATTAAATGCATGTGCCACCACTGCCTGGCAAATCCAAGGCCTTTTGAATGCTTAAGTGTGTTCCCTTTGAGCTACATCCACAACTATGCTGGTCTATAGAGTGGATTCATGGACAGCCAGACTACACAGTGAGACTCTGTCTTGAAACAAACAAACAAACAAACTCAGAGATCCGCCTGCCTCTGCCTCTTGAGTGCTGGGATTAAAAGTGTGTGCCATTATGCCCAGCTAGTACGAAGTATCTTCTAATGAATGAGATAACTTAGTGGTCATGTTTAATGCCTGTGTTCTAAAGGTGTCTTCCCCCTTGTTCACTGTCATTTAAGAGTATTTGGGGGCTGAAGAGATGGTTCAGAGGTTAAGAACACTGGCTGCTCTTCCAGAGGTCCTGAGTTCCATTCCCAGCAACCACATAGTGGCTCACAACCATCTGTAATGAGATCTGGTGCCCTCTTCTGGCGCGTAGGCATACATACAGGCAGAACTCTGCATACATAAGAAATAAATATTAAATAAAAATAAATAAAAGGGTGGGGGAGTGTTTGGCAGCTGGGTGGTGGTGGCGCATGCCTTTAATCCTAGCATTTGAGAGGCAAAGCCAGGTAGATCTCTGTGAGTTTGAGGCTAGCCTGGTCTATAAAGTGAGTTCTAGGACAGCCAGGGCTATGCAGAGGGACTCTGTCTCAGGAAAAAAAAAAAAAAGAGTGTTTGTGAAAGTCTCTATAAATAAAATACTTTTGGGATGACTTTGATATAGCTTGATAGAAGACCCTGTATGTAATATGTGTGAGTCCCTGGGTTTGATTCCCACCATCCTCCTATGAAATAGGACAGGAGATACAGCTGTATTGTGGAATACTTGCCTAGCATATGTGGGACCCTGGATTCAATATCCAACACCACAATAACAAAACAAAAACCTTGGAGAATGAGTGGGTGACTCATTTTTCAGATGACAGAAGACTGTACACACAGGTGTGATGTGGGCACGGCTGGGCTTGTGGCTGAGATGCGGACTGCTGGGCAGCGAGGGACCAATGTATTTTCCTGGTCTGTATTATCTTTTTGGTCTCTTTCTGTCTCTCTCTGTCTCTGTCTCTGTCTCTGTCTCTCTTTTAAAGATTTGTTTGTTTATTATGTACACAGTGCTCTGCCTGCATGTGTCCCTGCAGGCCAGAAGAGGGCACCAGGTCTCATTATAGATGGTTGTGAGACACCATGTGGTTGCTGGGAATTGAACTCAGGACCTCTGGAAGAACAGCCGGTGCTCTTAGCCTCTGAGCCATTTCTCCAGTCCCTTTTTGGTCTCACCATGTAGCCCATGGTTGGGCTCAGACTTCTATATTTTCTACCCTAGCGAGTGCTAAGTATATTATCTTATTTTTCTATGCCAAACAGGCATTAGAAAACAATGAAAATCAACGAGAGTCGGGTACGGTGGCACACTCCTGTAATTCCACCTCTGATGAGGAAGGTTGAGTCTAGCTTGAGCTACATGGTGAGATCTTATCTTTCATCCTTCATCAGGAAAAGAAAGAGTAAAGGAGATAAAAACGACACATGTGCTAGACTTCGGGGGTGCTCTAAATCAGTATTTCAAATAGAACAGTTTTTTTCCCAGAGCCCCTGAGCATGTGTGCATGTGTGTGCTCTGCTGTAAGTTGAACTCAGGGCCTCACACATGCCAGACATGTACTCTGCCCTGAGCTTCCAAGCAGAGGACATTGATTTTTACCCCCTCAAAAGCATAAAGAAGGAAAAAACCTAGGAAGCTATTCAAAACATGATAATCCTTAATGATGTCCAACGGGCTATGGACCCATCCTCATGGAGGCTGGATCATCATGCCCCTGGACTTGGCAGCCAGTGATGGGAATACTCACCTCACAGTCACGTGGGTACATGGCTCTTGAACCTAGTATGGTGCCTGCGTCACTAGCCCCGTTCCTAATGGAGCCTGCCTCCCATGGTCAGGCTGAACATGCAGAGAAGCGCTCTGGGGTGAGGGTCCCCCTCCACACCCTGGCTCTGTATGGGAGCTCCTGTTATCACATCTGGACAGACAAGCCTGCAGCCTTGGCTGGTGTCCCACTGCTGTGTTGTCCTGCATCCTTCTTTGAACAGAGGATGTAAAAAGGCTCTAAGATCTGCCCACAGGACAGACTCTGCCCTTGCTTATGCCTCAGTCCCCATGAGTCAGGCATTCTAGGAAAGACTGTGTGTCCCATCTAATGGAGAAGAGACTGGTGAGCCCCAGGGGACAGTCCCTCCTGACAGTGTCCCTTAGGTTGCAGCTACCGCTAGGTTTATGTCCAGATGTTTCTTGTGGCCACAGGGCTCCTGGCTGAAGTCAGGTACCTAGGGCCCATGGGACTCAGGAAGCCCCCCTCTGCTGGCTGGCACGGCTGTGGGCCAAGCAGCCACCAGCTTGAAGAAATTCTTTCTTCAGGGCTTTCCCAAGCTGGCAGTTGCCTTTCAAGTTCAAACTGGATTTTTCTTGCTGTCGTTTCGCTGGTGGCCTAGCCTGGTGCAGGGTCTTTCCTAATGAGGGTTTGGTGCCAAGGCCTGGGCACTTCCATGCCTCTAGGCTGTAGCTGATTCAGGCCTGCGAGCCGCAATGGGCAGCTTCCCAGTCCCACTTGGGCCAGGATACCTGGGGCTGCCCTGCCTCCTTGAAGTCCCGGCCTTGCCTTGAATTTCACTTTCCCTTAGCCACTCAGGACTACCCCAGCTCCACTGAGCCTCACTAACCTACCTTTATTCATAGAGGTGTTTATTATCAATAAAAAGAACAGCCCTGCAAAGAAAAGAATCCCTGCATTTTTGTCTCCAGCTTCAAGGCGTTGACACAGGGTTGACCAGCAGCCTAGGAGCTGGTTGATTGCAGGGGCCCTTTCCCGAGGCTTCTGCAAGGCTCGGCTGCCCCCAGCTCAGACCCTCTCTGGAGCTGCTGGGGATGCACCTCACGTTGCCTCCTTCCGCAGGCTTCTCTCTGTCCCATTTCCTGGGGCCTCATTAATTCCTCCCCACCTCACCCCGTGAGAAAGCAGGTCTGTGCTGAACTTGGCCCCGGCCCAGAGCTGGGTCTGAGCATGCCACTGGTTGGTCTGAGAGGCAGGAGGTGGGGTGGGGGTGGGGGTGGTCTTGCTCAGTCCCCACTCTCACGCAGGCAAGCAGACGGGAGAACCCCAGTGCCATCCATATCCTTATTGACCCCTACCCTATTTTCCAGAACCCTGAGGACTATGTAGACCAAAAATATAAAACACGATCAGTCTTATGTATAATATTTATAAAAGGCCAGCCTCCCCACCTCTGTGTCAGTCTGGCTCCTGGGGTCTTTGACTCCCAGGGCCAGTATACTCTGGGCCCAGCCTCTCTTCTCGCAGTAGTGGAATGTAAGTCATGGCCCAGGTTTGAGATGTGGGAGTCCCAGCCTCCCCAGGACTGGTAAGGTCCACAGCAGGGATCTCTTGGGGTGCATACCATCCTCAGCAGAACCTGCAGACCCCAGATATGGGGTAGGATAGGGGCTCCTTCCGTGAAGGAGATGCAAAAAGAGGACAAGAGTATCCTAGATTTGGGGCCCAAGTGTTGGAAAGGGGGCTGTGAGATCAGCAGGCTGGGGGAGACGAGTCCTCTGGGTGCAGACTGTGACTTCCCAGCAGACCTGGGGGGTGTCTTCAGGCCTGGGTTCGGGCTCTGTGTGCCCCCACAGCCTGTGTGACCTCAGGAGGTGGCTGCTGGGCCTCAGTGTACACAGCTGTGGGAGGAGGATGGAGGGTTTCGGTGGGATCTGAGGCAACAGCCCCACCCTGTTCCTAGCTCAGGAAGCCCCTGCAGCTCTGGAGCCCAGCAGGGGGGTGGTCCAAGGGCCTTGGTCCTGGCTCTTCAACAAAAACCTTCCAACGGAGAGGATATGGGTGGAGCCAAATGCCATGGTATTTACATTGTCTCTCCCCTGTCTTTCTCCCATTAAGAGCCCCTGGGCTGGAGAGTGAGGGCGGGTGCTGGGATGAATAGACAGAACAAGACTGGAGTCCTCCTAATGGTTTCCACCGTGCTGGTTGGTCCCGGAGACCCAGTCAGTGATGATGAAACTCAAGCTCATGGTCATCAACAAGAAGCCAACCACAGCAAAACAAAGGGCCTGTTAAGGGTCAGAAATGAGAGAGGCCCGAGATAAGGATAGTCCCCTCATCCCTGCGCCAGCCCACCGGCTTCCAGGCCCCTCGTACCAGGATTTTAGGGGTGGATCTTGCAGGCTCCTTCTCAGTGGGCATGATTCGGAAGTAGAAGATGGCGGGAAAGATGAAGATGAGGCACGGAGCAGATGTGGCACCTGCAAAGAGCAGAGCAGAGCCACAGCTGGCTCACAGCTGGCCAAGGTCTGAGGCGGACTCCATGAGACCAAGCATTCTTAACCGGGGAGGTGCACTCTGTGTTGTGAGAGGTCTGCCTGATTCCAGGGGAGCCCACCAGCCTTCCCCCATGTTCTCTATCCACCAGGCTGCAAGGCTGAAGGTGCTGGTGGGTGAGGAAAACAGAAGTGAATGAAGCCGACAATGAAGGAAAGAGACTTGCTGCAGGATAAAGCCTTAAGGGGCCTGGGTTCCTAAAGGCTTGTTAGAATTTGGATCTCGAATGCTCTCCGAAGGCCCAAGTGTTTGGTGGTGTGTTCTCTAGGAGGGTCAAGTTGAGGCTCTAGGGTTTGGAAGGACAAAACCTTTAGGAGGTGGAGCCTTGAGGGAGGTCCTGAGGCGTTGGGATTAACCCTTTAAGGGGCTTGTAAGGCTTTGATCTGCCCCTCTTTCCCTGTAGTCCCCGGCCATGGGTAAGCTGTTTTGTGCTGCCACACACCTCTGTCATGATGGATTATCCCACTACAAGGCTATCCCAGGAGAGCCTCAAACTATATAGCCAAGAATGACCTTGGACTCCTGGTTTTCCTGCCTCCACCTTCTCAATGCTGGGAATATAGGCACGTGCCACAATACCTTGTTTATGCGCTGCTGGACTCTAACCCGGAGCATCATACACGCATAGCCAGGCAAACACCACTAACTAAGTTGTGTCCCCGGCCCTGAACCTTTTCTCTCTCTTGACTTAATTTTAATTCTTACATCTATTGTTTTGTATGTATGTGGGCATGTGGGTGCATGTGTGTCACCGTACACATACGAAGGTCGGAGGACAACCTGGAGGAGTCAGTTCTCCTCTTCCGGCATGTTCCATGGGGATCAAACTCAAGTTGTCCATGCTTGGTGGCAGGCACCTTTGCTCACTGAGCGGTCTCACCAGCCCTGTGTGTTCCCTTCATCGGTTAATAGCTTCGGGTGTTCGGTTACAGTGACGCAGAGCTAACTGGACTAACACAAAGTTCCCCAAGAGACTTTCCTATCACTTCAACAATGCATTTCTGTCTGCTGATTTCAGTTCGACGCAGACTTGGAACATAGGGAAGCAAGAGTCCTTTCAAGGTATTCGCAGTTCCCGGCACCCAGATCAGTGAGGCGGACAAAGAGTTGGGTCAAGGAGTCAAACTTGGCTCATCCCAGAGATGTTTCCGAATTGTTTAATTTTCCAGCTCAAAAACCTCAGCTGGGGTGGGACAGTGGACATCAAGCTTGGAGTCTGACAGATCACCAACTGCGGCTCTTACGTTCTTTTAATCTCTCTGGACTTTGGTCTCCCCACGTGTAAAATGGGGGTAAGACATTATGAGCTTTTTCGTTTTTGTCAGAAGTATCTTGCTATGCCCCCTGGGCGGGCCTTGAACACCTGGACTCAATGATTCTCCTGTCTCATCCCCTCAAGCTAAGATCACAGGCACACATTACCATGCCCAGTCCAAGAAGGTCCTTTATGAAGACTTCGGCCCCAGGGTCCGTCCCATTATCTATTAAAAAGGACTGACTCAGTGGTTTTGAGCCTTCGAAATGGACTGCAAGAGCTTTAAGGACAAGAGTTCAGGTTGGAGGCTAAACCATGTGCACGGGGCACAGCGATCACTTCCATGTAGGGTGTGTGCTGAGGGGTCTACCAGGGTGTGTAGAAGTGAAACTCTCTGGGATACTATCCCACGCCTACAGCAGGGCCAGACTCTCACCAATGATTCCAAAGATGCCCAGGATGTTGGGGGCGAAGATAACCAGCAGGTTGATGCAAGTAAGCAGGCCAGTGGCAATGAGCACGTGCCGCAACCAGCTGAACTCCTGGTTCTGGAACAGCATCTGCTGGATGGCGCGTCGTACCTGGGCGGGTGGGAAGAGCCATCAGTCTGGTGGCCCCCATTAGACCCTCCCTTCTGCTGGCCCAGTCACCTCTCCGCTGGCTCACCGGGAACAGAACGATTGGAACTGTAAGTGTGACTGCTATCAGCACGGCCACGCGCACGCACAAGATCAGCACATCAAACGCGTCCACCTTGTTGTAGGTGTGCAGCAGCTCCGACTCCACCGCGTCTGTGGCAGGCAGGGAGGGTGGTCAGCAGGCCAGGGGGCGGTGGACCCTGACGCTGTGGGGAGTGGCACTCAGACTCACCTCCACAGCTGCAGGACACAGTCAGGCATCACACGTCTAGTGAGTGCCTATAGTATTCGGGGCGCTATGGCCACTGACCAGCCCTTGCCTCCCAGCCCGGCCTCCGATCCCACCCATGCTGATCCAGCCATACCGTAGAAGGTGAGGTAGCCGAAGAGGGCAGCCAGGAAGTACATGACATACATGACAGCGATGGACAGGTTGGAGATGTGCTGCATCTTCTGCTTCGAGGGGCTGCCGGCAGGTAGAGAAGGGTTTTGGTGACAAGCTGAGCCACCCGGTGATAACTGTATACGTCCAAGGCTCTCTGGCACCACATTCCTCTATTCAGCTATTCAGCAGTGAGAAAGTCTCTTTTTTTTTTTTTTTTTTCGAGACAGGGTATCTCTGTAGCTTTGGAGCCTGTCCTGGACTAGCTCTGGCCTCGAACTCACAGAGATCCACCTGCCTCTGCCTCCCAAGTGCTGGGATTACAGGCATGTGCCACCACCGCCCAGGGAAAGTCTCCTTCTTGCCCCTAATTCCTACTCTTTTTTTGTTTTGTTTCATTTGTTGTTGTTTTGTTTGTTTGTTTGTTTGTTTTTTGAGACAAGGTTTCTCTGAGTAATAGCTCTGGCTGTCCTGGAACTCGCATTGTAGACCAGGCTGGCTTCGAACTCACAGAGATCCATCTGCCTCTGCCTCATGAGTGTTGGGATTAAAGATGTGCATCAACACCGCCTGGCTCCTAATTCCTACTCTTACCGACCATGGCGATCTTCGGTCTGGTGACCTGGGTCTTGTCCCCTCTCCCTCCAGACACATATCTAAGACTACATCTGTTCTCTCCAGACCATCAAGGCAGCTACCATCCCTCTCCCAGCCAGACACCTACTCTTTGAGCTCTGTATATATAGGCAGCACCTCAGGGTGGCAGACGAAGGCAAAGGCCATGATGGGGATGGTGTATGCTGTCTGGAGACACAGAGAAGTATGTCAAGGCAGCCCTCTCACCCAAGACCCTCTCCCCACTTCCCTGGCCTGGCTTGGCCTGTTGGAACCTGTGAGTTTAGTGTGAAGTAGCTTGGGGTACAGAAGGCTGCAGCCTCAGGCTCATCCTGCAGCTGCGCCTTCTCCTCCAACACCACCATGTGACTGGAGTTGCCTGTGGCATTGACCAAGTTGTGCAATGGGCAGGGAACTTGGAACTTCTTGTAGATGACCTGGGGTGGGGAAGAGTGAGAGCATCATCTGTATCAGGCTGTCTGCAGAGTCACTATGAAGCCATATTCAAGATTAGAAGGGCTTCCTCCTCACTCCGGCTTTCTGAGACCCCCCCCCCACCCCCGCCGCCCCGACAGAGGACTTCCTTTGGGCTCTTTCCTGACCAACATGGAGGGTGGCTCACTGCGATCAAGAAGAACACCATGCAGCTGAGGGAGAAGCCACTGGAATAGCCTAGGTAGCCTGCCAAGGAGGGAACCGTGAGACTCGGGCCTCCTGTGTGTCCCTTCCCAACCCGCTACCGGCTGACCCTGTTGACTCACCGAGCTGCCGCATTAGAGCTAGGGGCAGAATGATGGTGACAGACACCAGGATCACAAGGTAGTTGCCATCCATGTACCACACCCTGAAGGGATGAGATTGGGAAACACAGTCAGAAGCTCCTCAGCTGGGGGTGGGGTCACCTGCTTCTCCCTGTTGGGGGCACCAGTGATGCTGGATTGTGTCCCTGACCAACATTTAACCATAACTCCAAGTCTTCGGGAGCTTTATCTGAAACGGGGGAGGGGTGCTCATTGTCACACTGCTGAGGATGTGAGCTGGCCTGGGACACAGCTCCTGTGGGTCCGCTTATGACTGCAGGTCTGGGCAGCCTCCTAAGGGAGGATGAAAGGCCCTGACTCAGGAAGGGTCTGTGTTTTTCTTGGGGGTCTCAGGGACTTGCCAATAACTTGTGGCCCCTGAGGTCTTTCTTGGCACCTGCATCTTGTATTATTCTGGCCCTCCTCTCTCCTGGAAATGAACATGGGGCATAGACAAGGGCAGGAGGGCCCGGACCGCTCACTCTTCTAGAGCAGATTCAAAGGCATATTCCTTGGGAAAGGTCCCTAAGACCCTCGGTACAGAATCCTAATTCTTCTCCCTCTCAGCACTGTTCTCAATCACGCAGCCCCTTTGCTTGTGGGCACTGGATGGTCAGGAGCAGGGTTAACCTCTCCTCCCACCCTTCAAACACAAAGCAAGCTTGATGCCCAGCCGCTGCTGGCTAAGTAGTAGGCACCCCCACTCATGCCCTGGACTTAATCTCTTGGTAGTGGCGGGGGTGGGGGGTGACCCCATGGTCAGGAATAGCAGGTGCTTAGAGCTAAGCCTGAGGCCCTTCTGCTCATGTGCAGGGTCCTGGGTCACGCGGACCCTAGCTTTCTAACTCTGAAAGTCCCCTGTGGGGGTTTCCCTGGATGTTGCCCACACAAACAGGAACTGAATGTGGCTCTCTGGGCAGTTCTCTGCTCTCCATCAGCCACATTTCTGCTTGTCTATCAGGCTAGTTGGGCACCCATTGCTCCCCACCCGCATTCCCCAGGCTCACGGGCTCGGCTTCTCCAGATTCAGGAAGGTCTGGATGACAAGAGGCAACTCAGACTTGATGATGTACAGGTAGCTGGACATGGCTGGGGGAGAAGGCAGGGGGACGGCTGCTGAGGTCTGCTGAACCAGCCAGCCCCTTCTGCATCCTGCTGCCCCAACCACCAGCCTCACCTCCGATGTTCTGCAGTGTGATGGCCAGGGCCGCCGCCAGCTTCCCTGGGGTCCCAAAGGCACGGTAGCCCAGCTGTTCGTAGGCACGGATGCCTGTAGAAACCGGAAGTCAGGATAGCCAGGGGAGCGCCCCCCAGCTCACCTCAGCCCTGCCCCTCTGCAGGCCAGCAAAGAGGCTCACCCACGATCCCTGAGGACTTGAGGAGCAGGTGAATGGAGTAGCTAGACAGCAGGGCAACGGCTGTCAGGAGGAACCTGGAGAACATGGAGGAAAAGAGGCCATTGGAAGTTGGTTGGCAGGGAGTGATGAGCTCAAAGAGGCTGGGGGGCAGGGTGAGGAGTCTGGGAGGTAAATGTCTGAGGAGCGGGTGCAAGTCAGGAGACTCCAGAGATATGAACAACTACTCTCTTTACCCAGGGTGCAACACGACCCAGGTGGGGGCCCTCTGGGTCAAGAGTGCCTTGTGCCTGTGCTCTGAGCACCTTCTTTTCTTGAGTCTTTGGGACAAACATGTTTTCCATTCAGGCTTCAGGGCAGAGCCACCAAATCAAGGGCACGTGTGGCCACACAAGGTCTGGCCACAAGGGTTCAGCCATCATGTGTAAACGTAGTAGAACAGACTCAGGCCTGTAGGGCTAGCCTTGTGGGTTTGAAGAACAGTGAGGTGTATTTGTCTGGCTGTGGATGTTTTTGCAGCAGTGGCCTGGGTGCAGAGTAAGAAGTGCCCACCCACTGGATAGCCAACTGGAAGGTCCTGGGAGGTCATGGTTGGCAGTTGTTTAGGGCTGTTTGCAGAAGCACTCACAGGAAAAGGATGATGCCAGTATTGGCCATGGCGTAGGCGAGTCCCAGGATGCCACTGCCCATGATGGCATTGCTGAGGTTGAACACGGACATCCCAAACGATGTCTTCCCCTCGAACTGCAGGTACCAAAATGGGATGGGGAAATGTGGCGAATCAACAAAAACAAAAAACAAAAACAAAAAACGGGGTATTGTGGCGTTCCCCCTCACTGTTCCTCAGCCTCCCACTGCTGCAGAGCACCTCATCACTGTGTCCAACTTCCCCACAGTCTCCCAAACCCCCAGGTTGCCCGGCTCACATCGGTGAAGTGTGGCTCCTTGCTGGAGCTTTTCTGAAGGAAGCCCTTGTCCTCTGCACAGTGCTGGGGGTCTTCAGCTCTGCAGGAGGAGGACAGCACATGGGACTTGGCTCCATCCCCGTGTCCTGTGCCTCTTCCCATGCTTCCCTGAGCTGCTGCCAGGTCCCTCTTCCACTTACCTCTGTGTGTCTGTTGTGGACGTGCCCACTGGTAGCAGCCCTTCCAAGTGTTTGCCATTTGGGACCAGCTCCACCATCTCTGTCTGTCGAGGTATCTCCATGGCTCCGAGGACCACCCAGGGGCTCTGTTCTCACGCCAACACAGTCAGACGTCTGTGGAGCAATCAGTCCCTCTGGTTATCTTTGGGACCATGGTCTAGTTTCCCACAGGAAGCCAGTGGCCATAGTACAGCTCTGAGAGGGGTCACTTAGGACAGACAGGCACATGAAAGCTCACCGGGACCTGTCTCTTCCTTGGGATCTGCTTTTGGGGTGTGGAGTAGAGCTTGGACACCTGAGCTCCTAGGACACCCTGATGAGACAACTCATAAAGCACAAGTCCCCTATATAGACCAGTTCAAGCAAGCTCTTAGGGCCTCAGTTTCTCTTCCTGCAAAGCGAGGGTCATTGGGTAATCTGAGTCCATAGCCAAGTGGCACCAGAAACCCTGAATGCTAAGTCCTAGGTCCTGACCCGTCTCTGCATGTGCATCTTGGAGTGAATCCCCTTCCTCACAGTAGTCCTGGGACACAATTTCCTGAACTGGTCCTGTGTGCCAGGGGCCTCCTGGCCAACCTAGAATGGCTCTGCCCGATGGCTGGAGGCCTTGGGAGAGGGTGAGGGCTGTGGGCCCTGTTCCCAGATGCCCGGCGGGCTCTGTTGGCAGTTGGAACAAAGGGCCCTCTGTGGGCTGAGAGCTGGTGCTGTGGACAGCAGGCGCAGAGGATGCCCCCTCCAGAGCCAGGAGGCCTGAGGCGGTGCTGGGGCTGGACACCTGGGCCTATCCAGCCTGGTTGTGGTGAAAGGCCCTCAGGGGCCCTTCCAGGAAATGGATGTCCTAGGGCACAGTTCTCTGGGCCACTTGGTCCTCATGCGCCTCACAGCCCTGGCCTCAGGACCATGCTTTCCTTCTAACATTGCTCTCTTGCCAGGGAGCCCCTAATCCCCAGGGCCTGCCATTCAAGCCATCCTCTGAACAGAGCCCTCATTTCCCTGGGCCAGGAGCTCAGGGCTTGGCTGACTGAAGAGGAGCCCAGCTCATTGCTGGTGCTCCTACTCTGGGCTTGGCTCAGCTAGACTGCAAAAGATCCAGCTTCCTCACTCCCCACTGAGCACTGCCCAGACAACTCACTGGCCCCTCTCCCATCCCTGGGGCTAGGGGTTACCTACCGTGCCCAGAAGACGTCTGGGCAAAGTGAACCCAGGCTCTGTCAGGACATCTTAAAGGCCAGAGTGGCCAGCAGGAGGCTGAGCCAGAGTGGAGACCAGAAAGGGGTGCCTGTGCCAGGCAGGATAGGATAGCCAGAGCCTGGGCCTGAGGCATAGCAAGGTATCCCAAATCCAGCACTGAATCCTCTCCATACTCCATCCCCTAACGGTCTCAGGTCTCAGGTCACTCAGGATTGATCTTGATCCTACAGGGAGCCAGGCTCGGGCCTTAGGCCCCCCGCACCCTGTAGACATCCGTCTCACCT
The DNA here is from genome assembly GCA_902168405.1 of Peromyscus aztecus. Lineage (NCBI taxonomy): Eukaryota > Metazoa > Chordata > Mammalia > Rodentia > Cricetidae > Peromyscus > Peromyscus aztecus. The sequence continues at coordinate 14,603 of CABHPQ010169671.1, forward strand.
CACCCACAGGAGTACCTCACCCACTGCTCTGGCCCAGAGCTCAGACCTCGACTACCTCAGCACTGGGGACTCCACACCTGACACCATTACCTACCTCTGTTTCCCTGGTGGTGATTTTGAGTCCCTTATCCTCCCATCCCACCTACTCAGGACCCTGACAATGTGGACCTCTCTTCTTGGACTCTCTTCCCCTTCACCACCCATCATTCATTCCCAAGGCTGCCCTCATGCTGTCCCTCTGCTGAGCTCTGCCTTCAACATCCCTCCCAGGATCTCACCTAGGTTGAAGGTACTACGGCCAGGTCTCCAGAATCCCTCCAGAGTACCCCCTGGCACTCAGTAGGTTGTCCTTGCTCGGTCCCCACCCTGGGCAAGCTGGGACAAGCCCTTGGAGTGTGCTGTGTCAGCATCTAGGCCAAGCAACCGTTTCTGCCATAATGACAGAGGCCCCCAGGGCTTGCCTGGGCTGGTGTGTGCAGGGCTTCATTCTATTCTGGCATCAGGGTACCAGGCTGCCTGGCACTGGCTCCAGGGAGACTAAGTCCGTGGAATGGCTATGGGAGGTACCTAAGGTGCTGACTCTAGGCTCTGTCTCCTTTCAGGATGTGGGGCTAAAGTCTTTGGGGCCTGGTGGCTAATATTCATAACCAATTATTGCTGGGTCTCAGGCTGCCCTGAGATCCCGGGAAGGATGTAGAATATTTGTCCTTAAGTGATCTCCGATCTGGTAGAGGTGATACTCTTCATGTTCCATTATCCCCTCCCCCATCACCACTCTAAATCTCCTGCTACAACTGCATGTGAAACACCTTCTTCTGGGACTTTAAAAAGGAGGGGAGAGGGGTTGGGGATTTAGCTAAGTGGTAGAGTCTTTCCCTGGCATGCATAAAGGTCAGGTGCCATCCATTAAATGCCAATGCACCAAAAAAAAGGTTAGGGTGAGGGAGGGAGTTATCAAGGAAGGCTTCCTGGAGGAGGTGGTGGTGTAGCTAGGCCTAAATTTCCAACAGACGCTCCAAAGTGCAAAGCGAGGAAGAGAGCCTCAGATAGAAGGCAAAGCACGGACATAGGCTCTGAGGTGTGGTGTCAGCAGGTAGGAAGGGTGGAAGGAAGAGTCTGTGGCTACAGACAAGCCTTCCAGAGCCTTAAAGGCTAAGTCAGGGTCTGTGGAGGAGGTTTCAGGACGAGAGCCCCAGGTGGAGGCTAGCTTTGCCCCTCTAAGGGAGACCTCCGATACTTCCTAAGGCTGCCGGTTCCCCTCTTACAGCCTCGACCCTCCTTTGCTTACGTCAGGGAGTCAGGGTAAACTCGGGAGAGAAGCCTGATGAAGGAAAGCTGACAGCAGAGCCAGTCCCATGCAGGTAAAAGTCCCTCGCCTGGATCAGCCTCACAGTGCAACCTGGACAGAACACCCTCACCCAGGACCTCGTTGTCCCCCCGATATCTAGGGGTCCTGTGAGGCTAGATCAAAACTGAGGACAGAATGAGGGAGCTCTATGAGGCTTCACCTTCGAGAGCAGGCCATGGGTGTCCAAAGAATGGTCAAGTCTTAGGGTAGAGAGAGCGCTGAGCCCTTGGGCAGGTCATCAGAATGGCATTAGTCATGAGCACAGTATGGGCCTGGGCGATGGACTGGTGGCTGACCCAGGCCACCACTCGGAGGAGGCTTGTTTGTGCTGTGGGGAGACGGGAGTGGGGAGTGCCAGCAGGATGGTGCAGCAAGTAACGCCTGCCCACGCGGGCATCACAGAGCGAGAATTCATCAGGCACACCTCAGCAGGTGTTGACTTTGGCTAATTAAAGACTTCTAGGCCCAGGAATCCAGGCCAGGATGGGCTGGCTGCTTGCATCAACCACTATGGGAAGCACAGCTTTCTATCCTACGTCACAGTCCCCCAGTCCTGCTTTTGCCCTCAGTTCTCAGGGACCCCAGTGGGTTTGCAGGGGTTAGCTGGCCGCAAGGTGGTCCGTGCTTCTCCCAGTCCGGCAGCCATACGTTCTGATGGGGGCGTGGGTGTCATATGAAGTTCCTTTGTATAGCCCAGGTTTCCTGGGCCTGGGAAGCCTTGACTTCAGCCCAAGGAAGACCGACCAGGTGAGAAGCAGGTTGCTTGGAGTAAAGGGTCAACGTGCCTCTCACTGAGGGCTCCCAGGTCGGGAAGCTTTCCCTGGGTTAGATATTAAGACCTAGACAGCCACCTCTGTGCTGCCCTGCTTCTCCTAATTTTAAAGGGAAGACTCCATCCTGGGACAAAGAGTACATTACTGGGGAATCAGTACACATGTTTGAATTTCAAGTCCCCAACACACAGCCGCAGTGACTGCTGGGAGACACCCCTACTGTCAGAGATCGAGGTGCAGGGCAGGTAGGAGGCTGTTAGAACGGTCAGTCACCCCTCGCCCCTCCCCTAGGCCACAACGTCACATTTTGGTGGTAGAAGACCCCAGTCCCGAACCCACTCCCTCATCATCACCACATAGTAAACAGGAGAGTGCACATGTGGCCAGGGTGTGGCTGGCACAGATGGCATGACAAGGTGGGCGTGCGAGAGCGGGCAAAGCCAGGGGGAAGGTGATACACTAGCCACTCAATGCCCCAGCCTCTGTGCCTTGGCCCAGGGATCTGTAGCCTGTGTCTTGGTGTCCTGGCTATCCGGAAGTGCCTAGGAGGATCTGAGAAGCCCAGCTGGGGCCGGAAGGTAGACTTTCCTGTGACAGGGTACATTTCCTAGACAACCAGCAGATGCTTACAAGCCACCTTGGCCTCATCTCCCACCTCAACTTGGACCCTCCTCTGCTCAGGCTGGTTCTGAGAATGCGGCCAGAACCTCCTGGCCCAAGCCAGCCGCAGCCCCTCCTCCCACTCCACTGCCAACTTGTTCAGAGGGACGTGCGGCCAGAGGTCCTGCTGAGGCAGAGGACAGGACATCACGTGACTGTGCCCCCCAGAGGCAGGGGAGACCCTGCGCCAGCCGGCCTATCTTCCTCCCTGCTGACCCGGAATCCCCTGGAGGTGGCCAAATATTTGGACAGCCGGACTCCTGGCCCCAAGGAAAACTGGAACACAGGCCTGGGGCAGTTTGGGACTCATTGTAGACCCTGATGGGGGGCTAAAGCAAGGTCAGCTTGGAGGAGGGGAGACATTTGGTCAGGAGGATTGAGGCAGAGGGAGGGAGAGAGAGGAGAGATCTGAGGGGAGACAGTACAAGAGAAAACATACACATTTCACATATGCGCCCATGCGTACTGATCTAGACAGACAAGCAGACAGACAGACAGGGGCCCAGGGAGCTAGAGAAACATGGGTGGATATACAGGGTCACAGACAAAAGAAAACAGAGAGAAACAAAAACCATACATAAGTAGACGGCTTGATATTCAGGCATGGAGAAAGAGACCCTGAGGGAGGTAAGAAGCAGAGACGACCATCGGAAGGCAGAGATGGAGAGAGACAGTGGCAAGAGACAGCCAGCAAAAGACAGAGCCCCCCACACGTGGTGGCACAGACCTCAAGTCCCAGCACGCGGGAGGCAGAGACAGGAGGATCTCTATGAGTCAAAGGCCAGCCTGGTCTATATAGCAAGTTCCAGACCAGCCACAGCTACGTAGTAAAACTGTCTTTAAGAACATAAAGACAGAGAGCCCTGGAAGAAGCAAAAAAAAAAACCGGAGAGGAGCCAAAATGGCCATGTGTAGAGGAGGAGGCAGATGTGTGCCAGGCACAGCAGGTACCCTAGGATGCCCAGGTAGAGCTCAGTTGGACCTCCATGAGGCTGCTACCGCATCTTCAGCTCCCCACAAATTCAGATTATGGCCCACCAGCCAGATGCAATGTTATCCAGGGGAGCCGAGCCCAGGGGGGTCATTAGGCCAGGTTCTACTAGAAAACTCGGAGACCTCAAGGCTGGTGCCTGAGACTTATTTACCTGGACAATGGAAAAGACAAGGAGAAGCGATGGCCAGTCGGAGTGACTCCTATTGCCAATGGCCACACACAGGTGCAGACGTGCTGGCTGAGGGGCTGTGTACAGGACGTGGCCCGCAGAGCGGAAATCCAAAACCAAGCAACTCTAGGCCCCTGGCAGGAAAGCCCCTCCTTCCCTTTGACCCCCAGAAGGGCTGACTGGCCCTTCAGAGCTCCCACCCTCCTGTGTCTGTCTTCCCATCCAAAGCCCAAAGCCCATCTCTTCAGTGCTCTCCCACCCACTGTGCTGTGAGCGAGACACATAGTAGGTGCTCAGTCAACATTACTGAATGAATGGGACGGGTTCAAAGCCCTCTGTAAGTTCGCAGTCCAGTTTACCCGCTCTGTGGCGCCTGGTGCTTGGCGATGGCTACAATAGAACTCTTCCCTCAGGGCCCCTTCCTGCTACAGCATAGACTATACATCACACCCCAGCTTTCTGTGCACACAAATGCCTGAACTACATCTCCCTAGCAGGAACTTCCTTGCAAACACGCTTTGCCCTCAGCCCACACCCAGCCCAGACTTCCAGGTGATCGATGCTTCATTCAGCTTCCTATCTTTTCCAGGTCCAGGCTAGAGTTCATGATCTACCTGCCTTAGCTGCGCCTGCTTCTCCACTTGTGTGGGGCTCTAAGGCCACTTTCTAGGTCAGTGACGCGACTATAGAAAGACCCAAGTCTTTCCAGCTGGCGATCTGGAGCCTTGGACTGTGGCACACAGCAAGCTTGAGACAAGAATCGGCACTCAACGGGATGGCTTGAGAGGGCGGTGAGGGGAGAGGTCCCATGGACTCAGGCAGAGTAAAACTCTGAAATACGTGGTCTCATACTCAAACCCAAGAAGTAAGATATGGTCACTCCTGCCTCTCTGAAATGTGCCAGGCATGGCCTCATGCACTCCGAATCCCTTCTACCGTGGGGCTTCCAGGAAAGTTTCCCACAGCTGTGCAGAAGTTCCCTACTTCCCAACAGAACTACCCTTCGGTTTATGTAGCTTTCTACCCCCACCCCCTGACACGCAGTGAGTGCTCCAAGGGACTGGCTTCCCTTCCGATAATAAGCCCCCATCACAGACTATGTACCAGGGGTCTCTTCTAGGACAATATAATGGCGGGAAGTGGATGAAGTGCTAGAGGTCAGAACCGAACTGGTGGGCTAAAGGAAGAATGCACATGGAGATGTCCTCCATGGGACTCCTCGGAGCGCAAGGGCCTTTGATGTAGGCCTCCTTAGCACTGTGGGGAAGGCAGACCTGGATTCAGGTCTCAGGTCACGGGGTGGGGGGTGCAGATTCTCACACGCCCCACCCTTGCCCCCCTTCTCTAGTGTAAACAAATGGCAGGCATTCGCTGTAGCCAATGAAAGGGGCCAATCCAGCAGGGGCGGGCTCCTGAAAACTGAGTCTTGGGCCCCCCAGCTAGTTCTCACACTCGGGCCAGCCAGGTCCACAGGTGGAGAGGAGCGCCCATTGCGCCCCGCCCTCAGGCCAAAGAGCCAAAGGAACCCAGAGCAGGCGGTGCCCGTTGGTCCCACTGCAAATGACACTGGTTCTGGGGCCAGCATGTATCCCGCGGCCCCTCAGGCGTCCCGGCCCGATCTGCCCTCAAACTCTGCCCAGTGAGGCCGGGATAAATATACCCGATTGCCGGCGTGCCAGCCAGCGGGTCTGCCTCTTAGGCGCCCGTCGGGGCAGCGCTCCAGCGTCTTCTCCCGGCCACTCTCTAGCTGGTGCCCGTGGGTCCTGACTCGGGAAGTCGGTCCACTGTCTCCTGAGCCTCAAACTAGGTGCCCTGTGGACCTAACCTCGGGGCTGCTGTCCCCTTGCTATCCAGCTTGACCCTGCCAAGAAGCGGAGTCGACGAGATGCCCCTCCCAGCACGCTGGCACAAGCTTGGAGCTGGGTGCCTACCGGCAGGCTCGCAAACCTGTTCCCTGGAGCGCGCAGGGCTCTGCTCTCCTGCCCGGGTCTCGGGGGTCGAGGAAAGCTGCCCAAAGCCCACTAGGGACTGGAGAAGGTATACTGGGCTCGCCCCGCACAGAGCCCCTGGGCTGGTGGCTCTATAACCCCGGCAGTACCTGGCCTCGTGGTGGGCACGTTCGGCGCTCCGCCCCGGAGAGTAAGATCCGCTCTGCTCCAGGCTGAGAGCTGGGTTGCAGCAGCAACTGCAGCCGCAGGGGATGAAGGGTGCCCGGCCCCGCCCCTGGCCCGCCCCCGGCCCGCCAATCCCTGGCTGCCCGAGGGAGGAGGGGCTGGTCCGGGGAGGAGCGGGGGCCTGGCCGGCTTGTCTCAAAGGGGCAGTCTGTGCCCTCGGTGCCCTCGGAGCCTATAGGTGGGAAAGCCTGGGTGGGGAGGGGTCGCTTGAGCCTTGAAGGATCGGGGCGTTGGTTCAGGTCAAACCAGAGATCTTTGTGAGGACTGTAGCTGCCCTGAACCCCTGAAACACTTTGCCTACATCTCTCTAAACCTCAAGGGATCTTCAACCGAAAGGAGTGGGAACACCACAAGGCTTAGCTTCAGTGAGGGGCTTTAAATGGACGACTTTCAGACTTGACGCCTTTCTACCTTGCCTGGTCACCTTTGCTTGTTAGTGGTGGATAGAGCGGGGAGAGGGCCTGTCTGAATTGGTTTTTTTCTTCACCCCAGAGAGTCAGTATCCTTGAGGCTGAAGCAGACATGGGCTGGGACAGCGAGGACATGAGGGCAGCAAGGGGGGGTTGCTTTGCCTCTTTTCTGGCCTTGTCTGTCTATGGCCTCCATTCTGTTTCTAAGATTGAGTGACAGCTGTCAGCCTGCCCGTCAGAGGGGGGGCAGGACTTTGAGGAAGGGACTTTAGGGAGGACTCCTTCTTGGCTGGCAGTCAGTGCCACCTCCTTCTGCTTCCCACCTAGAGCTCTGGTGCTCAGAGGAAGGTGGTGTGTAGGGAGCTGGGAGCCGGGTGGGGGGTGGGGTGTTGACTTTCAGGATAAAGGGGGGGAACGGAACAGCTGTGCCCCTTGCTTCTCAGCCACTGGCTCTGATCCGATTAATTCCATGGCCTCTGCTGTTCCTTTCCAAGCTGGACTTCTCTGTCATATCTACCTCCTGATGTCATATCTCCTTCCGGATGCTGTGGAGACCTGCAGAGACCAGGTCTCACCCCTTTTCTGCCCCAGGCTGAGAGTCAGGACTCCTCAAATCTAGAAGTCCTGGATTCCCTTCTTGCTGACTCATAGCACCACCACAGCCACGCCCAAGCGTGCCTCAGTTTCCCTCTCTGTCTCATAAGGAAATGGCTGTCTTTCCCTCTGGCCAGAGATAAGTAAGTGAAGAGAACGCTGTAAGCTATGGACTTAGGACTGACTAGGTGCTGGCTAGGAGGGCCAGAGAGCTGGGAGACTAAGCAAAACAGCGTGAGATGGTAACAACCCCAGAAAGTCAAGCCCATACTTCCAGTAGCCAGATGACAGAAAGGAAAGCTTCTCATCCTTAGCTGAGGTTGACATAACTGCCAGACCAGAGCTTACCATGTCATGAAGAGACGTTAGACGCCCCCTACCCTCCAAAACATCATGGGAAGCTGGGGCAGGGGCGTGGGGACAAAATGGCATGAGTCAGAACCTCCGTGGATACTCACAGGAGATATTTGTCAAGAGATAGTGACACCAACTGGTAGTTCCTGAGGGTCCAGGCCAGGCTCAAGGTTCTCAGCATGTGAATATTGGGGTCCTCGGTCCAAACTGAACAGGAGCAGAAACTGGCTGAGCTGCTGTGGGAGGGTTGGAGGCTAGTGTGAAGAGGGGTTCCTGGGTAAGGCCAATCATGGCTAAGCTGGGGGAGGGTGGCTGTTTGTTGTTGCTCGGCCTGGACCCCTGCCAGGGTAAACAGAACTCTGAGGCCTTTCTCACCACCTGCGGAATCTCCCAGCCCAGGCTGCCTTAGCTGCACAGCCGGCATAGGACGTATTGATGGCTGCCAAGCACCTTCTCCTAGAGGTCTGAGGAAATGCCCAGCCATGTAACCACCATGTTGGTGGTAACTTCCAAGAGAGGGAGAGATTTGTCCGGGGCATCAGGCTAGACCTTGCCTCCATTCCCTCATCTCCACATTTCAAACACAGGCCTAAAAGACTGCCAGACACGTGGGATGGATCTTGGGGTCCTAGGATCATACAGACTCTCCTTCCAAGGTCACATTAACCCCTAGCTCTTCTCAGCCCTTGCCCATGCAACCTGCAGTAAGGCGGGCTCTTCTCACCATATTCCACTCTACATGATTTCTCGAGACACTTTCCAACAGTCATGCCCTCTAACCTAGCCCTTGGATCTGTCTTCACCTCTAACCTAGTTCTTGGATCCACAGGTTGCATGGATACCTGCAGGCTCCTCCCTTACACTGCCCCCAGGACCTACTCCTGGTCAGCCATTCCTCCCCACATAGCCTAGCTGACCACACACACCCCTAAGGTTCCTAAAGTATACCAGATTTCATGCTTCTGTGCCTCTGCCTAGGTGTTTCCCCGAGCTTGAGATCCTCACAGTCTTATCTCTTTGGCCACTTCTGATTTGTCGTTTAGCACCCAAAGGTGATCACCCCTGGGAGCACTGCCCAGATTGACAAAGAACCAGCTATTCCCGAGCTTGCAGTGACCACCCAATCAACACCCCCTCTTCCAGTCCCAGCCTCAGCATCTTCACGTGCTCCCCATAGGGCATCCTGTGAGAAGTGCCTTCCAGAATGAGTGCACAAACGAGTGAGAGCCCAGTAGAGGAGCAGCCTGTGGGCCAGACTCAGCCCAGGGGAGGGAAGGGACGTGCCAGGGCTGGAAGAGAAAGAGAACTCCAGGGAGAGACTGGCACATAACCGGACCAGCACTTGTAGATTCCAGGCTGTGTGTAGGAGTAAGATACTTGGTAAGGAGACGGATTGGGGACTCAAAGGTTCACGGGAGAGGAGAATCTTGTTTTACACTCCAGGGTGGAAGACCCAGACCCATGCTCCTGATTACCCTGGCTCATTGTTTGGTGTCCAGGAGGCTGCTCTTTGGGCAAACAGAGTTGAATGTCACACTATAGAAAAGAAATATGGAAGCAACCCATAGGCGACCCTCCTACTTAGCCTTCCCCAGCTTGGGCCCTTAGAGCTGGTGGCCTCCCGGCCAAGGCCTGACTCTGCAGGTCTGGCATGCCTGTCCTCTCCCCTGAGATCCGGCCCCTAGCCTCTCTGGTCACTGAAGCAGCTTAATGAGTCCAGGTCACATGGACTGTGCTGCTGCCCATGGGAGGGGCCCAGACTCGCAGTGGTCATCCAGCCAGGCCTTGACGTCAGTGGCATTAACCAGCCACTTGTCTAATCTCTGGTCAGTGGCCGGGCCAGGCTAGACCTGTCAGAGCCAGAGCTGAAGATCATGAGGGCCTTCAGGGACACTTTGAGGTTGTAGGGCAGACAGGAAGGTTGGAGTGCACACAGCAAATGCCCCCTCCATGACAGATGTGACCATGGTGCTCTCTCCGAACCTCTGTCCGGGACTGTGACTCAGGCATTAGGCACTCACTAAGCTTATTCCTCAGAGTGCATTTACACTGGTATGGAAAGTGGAGCTAAGCATCTCCACCTAGGAGACTCCCCTCACACACAGGGCAGCTTGAGGGCAGGCAGAGTCCCCATCACACAGGACTCAGAAATATCATCATAACCCAGAGCCTGTGCTCAGGACCGTCTTTAGAGAGTGGAGTCCAGATGACATGTAAAGTTGAGGTTTTTCTCTACCCCTTACTCGAGAAGGCTTTCTCCAGCCGGGCAGTGATGCATGCACATGCCTTTAATTCCAGCACTGGGGAGGCAGAGGCAGGCAGATATCTGTGAGTTTGAGTCCAGCCTGGTCTACAGAGTGAGTTCCAGGGTAGCCAAGGCTACACAGAGAAACCCTGTCTTGAAAAACAAACAAACAAACAAACAAAAAAAGGCTTTCCCCAAGCAGGCCCGCTATGAAAAAGACGCCATTAGTTTGCCTTTCTCATTAATACACCCTCCTCCCAACGTCTCAGTTCCTCAAACTTCCTGACCTCTGCCAGCTAAATCCTTGTCACTACCCGCTACCCCACCTTATCTTAATAAACAGCTCAGAGAGAGGGCCTCAGTAGAGGTAAACAGCTTCACCTCAGTCAGCCCTAGACCACCCAGCAGATCACCCTTGCCTTCTCTCGGCTGTCCTCCCTCAGGCTCCTGGACAGAACCCTCATAGCTGGCCACATGTGCTCTGGGCTCCCTAAGCCATGTAGCATCCCATGCACAGGCCCTAGTCCCCTCCTTCTCTCTCTGTAGTCCCCCACAGGCTCACAGTTGTTATGCCCAGATCATGGGGACCCCCAAAAGACCACCACAGAGACCAAATCCCGCATGTAAAAGCAAAGAGTCTTTATTTCAATCTCCAGAGCTTGGTCCCTCTGACACAGCGGTGAGAGCAGAGAGCCCTGAGCCCAGGTGGGGCAGAGTTTTTATCATAGCAGAGTTGGGGTGAGGGGATTTCCAGGGTCCAGGACCTGATTGGCTGACAATTGTCTAGGGGTATCTGTAAAACAAAAACTAGGTGTGTGCTAGACTCAGAGACATCTGGCCACCTTATCTAATGGTTGGAATGTTTGGGATGTCAGGTGCTTACTCACCCCTGGGTAGATCCCTGGGTGGTATCAGCTTAAAGCTTTTTCTGAATCTGGGTGTTGCCTGCTAGTAAGCCTGTCACAGAAGCTGTGTCTAGGCCCCTAAGCCTGTCATGGCTGCTGTGTGGTCAAGCTATTTTGGGGCTTCTTCACAATAGTCCCCCTTTATCTTCTCTAGACTCTGCCTTCTGCCTAGTCACAAGGACCATATGCCTCCTAGATTCCTTCCTCAAGCGACCACAGGTACAGACCTTGCACATCTCTTGCCTGTTTGTGGCTGAGGTACGTACTTTGCCAACTCTGCATAGATCCAGACCCTGCCACTGGGCACCTTGCCTCATAGGCCCAGACGCTGGTGGATACTGAGGATATACCTCTTTGTCCTGTGTCTCTCAGCTCCTCCTATTCCTCCATGCTCAGGGAAATATGTGTACCCATATATATTTTTTTTTCTTTTTTTGTTTTTTTTTGTTTGTTTGTTTGTTTTTCAAGACAGGGTTTCTCTGTGTAGCCCTGGCTGTCCTAGAACTCACTTTGTAGACCAGGCTGGCCTCGTACTCACAGAGATTCACCTGCCTCTGCCTTCTGAGTGCTGGGGTTAAAGGTGTTGCACCATCATACCTGATTTTCCCTGTTTCTTTCAACAGAGCTTCATGTCATCTAGGCTAGACTTGAACTTACTTGGAAGCCCAGGCTGCCTTCAAAACCCTCACGGCTTTGCTCTCCTTGTTTGGATCTTCTTTTGTGACGGTCTTCCATACTTTGGGCTGACTTCAAACTCCCTGTGGATCTGAGGTGGTCCTGACCTCCTTCTCTTCCCAAATACTGAATATTCAGGCATGCACTGCCATACCCTGTTAAAATATGTTTGTTTTTTTAAGTGTGTGTGTGTGTGTGTGTGTGTGTGTGTGTGTGTGTGTGTGTGTTTTCCTAGAGATTTAATTCAGGACCTTGCATAAACATGCTGGGGATTACCTGCATGCATGATCACATTCAGCATTTAAAACGCCAATGATTTTTTTTCTGAAGTATAGTTCACAAATATCATTGCTTTTTGCCACTAAAACAGGGCAATAAAATGATAATATATTGTGTTTTGTGTAGAAATAAAATATTTAAGATTCAAGTAGTTTTGGGGGTCTGTAGCCCAGTGATGGAGCACTTGCTTAGCATGTGTGTGCCAGTAAGACCAAAACAAAAAGAAGGAAATGAAGCAATGATGTTTGGGCTCTGGCTGCATCTCATTGAGCACATGATCTAGTAGTGGGGTACTAGGTTCAATTCCAGGCCCTGACAGAAATGACTAATATAATACTACTTTTGAGTTTCATTTATTTATTTGATTGAATTTTTTTTTTTTTTTGGTTTTGGTTTTGGTTTTTTAGATAACTTCTCACTTTGTAGTCCAAGCTAGCCTGGAACTAACTATGTAGAGCAGGCTGGTCCCTGGATCTGCTTTTTAAGTGATGGGGTTATACATATGAGTCTCCACTCCTGACATCAGCTTTCATTTGCTTTTGTTTTGTTCTGATTTGGTTTGGTTTTTCCAAGACAGGGTTCCCTGTGTACCTCTGATCATCCTGCAACTCACTCTATAGACCAGGCTGGTCTCAAACTCACAGAGATTCACCTGCCTCTGCCTCCCCTAAGTGCTGGGATTAAAGGCCTGGCTCTGACATCAGCTTTAAAAACAAATTTAAAAGCTATTTTAATGTTCTGGGGCAAATATAGATACAGATCTCAAAAAACAAGTGGTGAATGAGAATTCTTTAGCATGGACAAGACCCTAGGTCCAATGCCCAGACCAAGAGAAAAACAGGATGCTACACAAGGTCCAGGCATGGTAGTATGTGCATTCCCAGCACTTAGTAGGTGCATTCCCAGCACTTAGTAGGTGGAAGCAGGATTGCTAGTTCCAAGTCAACCTGGGCTACATAGTACATCCTGTTTCAAAAACAAAAGAAAAGCCTGTCGGTGGTGGCACATAGCTTCAATCCCAGCACTCGGGAGGCAGAGGCAGGAGGATCTCTGTGAGTTCGAGGACAACCTGGTCTGCAGAGTGAGTTCCAGGACAGCCAAGGCTATGCAGAGAAACTCTGTCTTAGAAAAACAAAAACAGCAACAACAACAAAAACCAAACCAAACAAAAACATTCATGAACCAAGCATGATGGCGCATGACTTTAATCTCAGCAGGCTGATTTCTGTGGGTTTGAAGACACTCTGGTCTACATGGTAAGTTCCAGGCCAACTGTCCGGACCCTGTCTCCCAAATATTTTTACAAGTCACAATCCAGTGTGGTGGCACACACCTTTAAAATCACACCAAGGTGGCTCAGTGGGCAAACCACTTGCTGGGCAAGCTTGAGTTCCATCCGCAGAACCCACATGAAGATGGAAGAAGAGAACTGCCTTCGCAAAGCTGCTCTCTGACCTTCACATCTGCACTGGGGTGCACGTGCACCCCCCCATATATACACACAATAGTAAATAAATAAAACTTTAAAAAGTCAAAATTAATGCAAAAATTCACTGTGAACAAAATTATAAAAATTAAAGACATGCCAAACTTTATTAGAGCCTGAAACATATCTGTTCATATATATATATATATATATATATGTGTGTGTGTGTGTGTGTGTGTTTTGTTTGTTTGTTTGTTTTTTTCAAGACAGGGTTTCTCTGTAACAGCTCTGACTGTCCTGTCCTGGAACTTGCTTTGTAGATCAGGCTGTCCTCAAACTCACAGAGATCCACCTACCTCTCCTTCTCGAGTGCTGGAATTAAAGGCATATACCATCACTGCCTGGCATTTTTGCTCATTTTTGGTGGTGGTAGTGAAATACATATACCATAGAATTTACAATCTTAACCATTAACATTTTTATTGGTTATTAACGTGTGTGTGAGAGAAAGAGAAAGTGTGAGAGAGAGACAGAGAGAATGTGTGGGTGTTGATGCATGCACACCATGGCCTGTATGGAGGGTTAGAGGACAATTTTGGGGAGTTAGTTTTGCCCTCCCACCTTGTTTTTTAGGCAGAGTCTCATCTTTCCATGCTGAGTACTCCACACGCTTCTAGGCAACCCTCCTGTCTCCTTTCTTGATGCAGAAGTACTAAGATTACAGATGTGAGCTTCTGCATCCAGCTTTTCCCAGGGCTTCCAGCCCAGCTCATCAGGCCTATGCAGCAAGTGTTCCTACCCACTGAGTCACCTCCCTAGCTTCATCTTAGCTATTTGTTTGTTTTGTTTTTTGAGACAGGGTTTCTCTCCGTGTAGCCCTGCCTGTCCTGTTCAGAGATGTGCCTGGGATGAAAGATGTGCTAGCAGCCAGTGCTCTTCTCTTAAGTGCTGAGCCATCTCTCTCCAGTCCCCTGACTTTTTTTTTAAAGACTTATTTTGTTATTTAGTGTGTGTGTGTGTGTGTCTGTGTGGGGTAAGTGGATGTGAGCACAGGTGCCTTCCAAAGCCAGAAGTAGTATCAGATCCTCTGGAGCTGGAGTTACAGGTGGCTGTGAGCAGCCTGCTGTGAGAACTGAACTCAAATCCTCTGTGAGAGCTCTTACAAACAGCTGAGCCATTTCTCCAGTTCCCCTAATGCTGATTTAAAAAAGAGGGGGTCTCCTTATGTAGCCCTAATTGACCTGGAACTTGTTATATAGACCAAGATAGTCTCACACAGAGACCCGCCTGCCTCTGCTTGAGTGCTGGGATTAAAAACATGTACCACCACACCCAGACCTTGGCTGCCACTTTTGCTCTGGAGATGAGAGAGAGCCTTACTTGCCTCAATCACTCCCAGCTTTGAGAGCCTTTGGGAGTCCTCATTACCTCCGCCCCGGCAGGCATTTGGCTCTCTCCACTGTCTCCCCACCCATCTCCCCTTCCCTGCTCCTGCTTCCCTGAGCTCCTGTGCTCACAAGTCCAAGTGCTCAGCCAGATCTTATGCACTCTCCTGCCTCTGTCAGGTGAACTGCTGCCTCAAATCTCCTTGTCACTAGGTGTCAAGAGGTGCCTACAATCCCAGCATTCAGAGTCTGAGGCAGGAGGATGGTGAGTTCAAAACCAGCCTAGGTTACCCAGTAAGACCTTGTCTCATAAAACAAGTAAACAAAAAACTCCCTGCTGATCTGAGACTGTTCAGGTAACATTTCCCATATCCCTCAGCTTCTGCCAAGGGTCATGCGTTGGACCCATTATCCCCCTCCAAAATCCCCTGAGACCAAGTCAGGCGAGGCACTTTACTTTGGAAGGGTCATCTTCCTCCATCACTTGTCTAGTACTGGGAACTTCATACATGTCCAGGACTCATGGTAGCTAAGCTTCCCCGACTGACTCAAGAAAGGACAGCAGACCTGGTGCAAAGGTTTATTGCTGAGTCTGTGCACGTAGCTAAGGGAAGTACAGATCATGGCCAAGCCTTGCTGGACAGAAGCACTGTGTCTCTAACAGCAGCACTGACTCTGGTCCACAGGCTTAAGCAAAGACTTGATGAAGAAAGGAGAAGTGGCTGGGGGATGTGGGACATTGTCTCTAATGGTTCAGGCTAGGTTTTCAGTTCTCTCTCGCAAGGACTGGGTCCTGAGTCTGGAGGGACAACAGTCACATGGACTTCCCTGTAACCTCACATGGAGTCAGTCTCTGCCTGTGGTTTGATCAATAGGAGCTGGACTCTGCCCTCAGCCACCCCTCAACATAGCTTGATTATTGGTCATTACTGATGTCAAAAGCGCCCTCCTTCAATATACCATACCTTGACCAGCCAGCCCTGAGTACTGTGTGTGGGTGGATGAGGTGGGGTGTGGAAGTGTTCAAGGACAGAGGGGCAAGACCCAGAGGGAAAAGGAATTGGGAGACAGCCTGAGCCTAGTATTTGGGGATGGGTTTGTCTTGTGTCTCTCCCTGGCACCCATCTCAAAGTCACTAATTTATCTATGTGAGGCTACACAGACCAGAGCTTGGACTTTGGATCCCTTGGGCTGCTGGGAGGGGCAGTTACTGACCACTGCGTGGACAGATGTTGGACTTGTCATATGCAGGTAGCAGGCTGAAATGACCTGCTGGCAAACGGCAGGTCTGCTTGAGGGAGGGATACCTCCAGCCCTTCACGAATGCTGGGGAGGGAGGGAGGGAGGGCTGTTTGCTGAACCGAAATCCACCAAGTGAGCGGCTGCTGGTGGGGGTGGCAGAAGGGCGTCAGGGGACGGGTCACTCGGGCACTGCTGAGTCACTGTGAGCTCCAGCTGTCCCAAGTCTTGCCTTTGTCCTAGCTGAGGCTGGCTGCCGTGGGTCCAAGAGGCCAGTGCAGCTAGGCGGTGAAGGAAGGGCAGGGCGGGGTTGGGGACTTGGGGGAGGGTCCGCACTTCAAGCCTCGGGGCTTTGGATGTGTGACTAGGGGAGCAGCAGGCTGAGGCACGGGAGTTACTGGAGGGGACTACAGGGCAGCTGGGCTACATACAGAGTCTCAGAGCAAGGGACACACATGAATTCAGGCATCTGTGAAGAGAAAAGGGATTGGAACCTCAGCATTCTTGAGCAGCAAAATAAATGAGATTAGGCGTTGTCGGGGCAGCCCTAGAACCTGTACACCTGGAGGTTGGGGAGGGATGAAAAAATGGTGAGCTCAAGAGTAGGGGGAGGGGCCTCTGGTAGTGGGTGGAGCCTGAAGGCCGTGGGGCGGGGTTTAAGGGTGGGCAGGAGGGAATGGAGCAGTCTGGAGCAGTGATCACCGTGGGGAACTAGGGGCAGGGTTCAGGTCCTGAGATTATGGAGCAGGATGATGGACGGTCTGGCTAGCTAGGACCCCCACCTCAGAAGAGCCCGCAGTCTTTGAGGTTCTCCTTGATGATAATGTCGGTGACAGCGTCAAAGACAAACTTGACGTTCTGTGTATCGGTGGCGCACGTCATGTGGGAGTAGATCTCCTTCACGTCACGTCGCATGTTAAGCTCGAGGAACTGCACTTTGATGTAGTTGCCGGCATCCTCGTAAGTGTTAGGTCCTGCGGGAGAGGACAGCACTCACTCTGCGCGGGAAGACCTTCCACACGGGAAGGAGCGCGCGGCGGGAATCGGTGGACTGGGGCACCGCCTGGCGGCCGGGGCTAGGGATTCTCACCATCGTAATCGGGAAAGCAGATGCTGAGGTGTGCCTTTTTTATCTTCTCGGAGAAAACGTCCTTCTTGTTGAGGAAGAGCACGATGGATGTAGTAGCGAAGTAGCGATGGTTGCAGATGCTGTTGAACAGGTGCAGGCTCTCGTGCATTCGGTTCTGGGGAAGGCAGAGGCTGCTGGGCACCAGGCTACGCAGGCAGCTGCCCCTTCGTCTCTGGGCTCCCGGGACTTAGGCGCCTCCCACCACTCCCAGACAGCCTCTGCTGCGTGAGTCTCGGTGGCTCCCCCGGCTCCACCTCCCTTCTCAAACACTTGGGCCCAGCTTGGCACTCACCACTTCGTCGTCCTCCACCAGCACCATGTCGTAAGCGCTCAGTGCGGCGATGAAAATGATGCAGGTCACACCCTCGAAGCAATGGATCCACTTTTTGCGCTCGGAACGCTGCCCGCCCACATCGAACATTCTGTAGGTCAGAGCGGTGTCCCGAT
>CABHPQ010169672.1:0-22118 GCA_902168405.1 Peromyscus aztecus
GAGGAACACCATTAACTCCATTACAAAAGAAGACTCTGCTATGCTCAGTCCAGCATCCTCAGGAACATATCACATCTGTCAGCTCCGTGCCACCATGGCCCACTTGATGCCGCAGTCTATGGACACCTTTTCAGATCGGATCCATCAAGAGGCTGGGCATTCAGGGCTCAGGGGAGACGAACACTGCCACAAGGCAAAGCGGACAAGCCCTGTGTTCCAGGTACTCCCAGGTGGACACGGCCCTTTAGCTAGAGCGGCGTGAAGGAGTAGAGGAGGGCAAGGGAGAGAGAGAGGGAGGGAGGGGGGGGAGGTGAAAGTGGGAATAAGCTCTGGGCCTGAGCAACCTGGAGAATGGACCCTTTGCACAGATCTGCACCTGTAGGGGCGAGTGACCTGATCAAGGCAGGTAGGGTCTGTACACACTGATTAACCCCACCTGCACTGGCTGATGCCTGCATTTCCAGTCTAATCAATAACACCTTTGAGTGCCTGCTGTATGCCACGGGAAAGTCTAAGAATGCCACAGGCAGCCACGGGCAGCCACAGGCTAACAGGGCTGAGACACATGTGTAGCTCAGAGCTACTGGTATCTCTCTGTACTAGGAGTTGGCCAGGGTCTGTGGGGCACATTCCTGGGTACAGAGCAACCACACAGAGGAGAGAGTGGCCAGAGGGCAGAAGGGATTTCTCTAAGGCCTCTGGGTGACTGCTGGGAGGAGAGCTGTCGGACCAAGCAGAAGCCCCGGACTTGTCCATTTTCTGCAAGGGAAAGGGCTGTGACTCTCCACCAAGGTGATCAGTTGCAAAATACCAGAGTGGCTGTGGCCGAGAGAGGGTCTGTCTGGCCCACTAGGTGCCTGTCTCACATCTGAGGCCCGTGTTTGTCACTCCAAGCGCAAAAGAAAAGGGTTCCTTTCATTCAGGAGTGTCTGCCTGGTTGAGGAGCTGAGAAGGAGTGTTCATTTCACTTCCTGGGTTATGGGGGTATGGAAGGCAGGGCCCCTGACTTTGTGTGGAGATCACATGGTAGTTAGTTAGTGGTCAGGATCGAAGGAAGACATTAGCACACAGGACTTATAGGAGCTGGGGCGTCACACCAGCACACACCTGAGTGATCACTTCTCTCTCTCTCTCTCTCTCTCTCTCTCTCTCTCTCTCTCTCTCTGTGTGTGTGTGTGTGTGTGTATGTGTGTGTATGTGTGTGTGTGTGTGTTTAATAGACTATAAGTATGTTAAAGCCCTGGGACTGAGAGCTGTGACTAGAACCATAGTATGGGAGCCTAAAGTTAGACTCTCACTGGAACCTGCCAGTATATTGGGAAGGGTGCCTGTTCCCATAGCCTTGGAGATGTAAGAAGTCCATCCACACTGCTGGGTGTCCCTCTGGCCTCGCTGAGTCCCCAGAAGAAGCTTGTCCAAGGCAATGCAGGTTTTTCTTGCCTCATCTGCTGTTCATCTCTCTCAAGTACCAAACCAAAGAACTGAATTTTTTTTTTAAAGATGACAAATGTTTTTTATGTTGCACCGAAGGAGAAGAAAACAACAGAGGAACATTTAGCTGGGGGGATCTGCAGCCCTGGGAAATTTTCTTGAGCTGAGAGATTTCTGTGCAGGTGATTTCTGTAGACATTTCTCATTTAAATGGAAATTCCTCCTGAAAGAGTAACAATAGCCAGCATACCTCATGCTTTACTGAGCCCTCACACTGAAAGGCTTCCTCACATTAACTCATTTAAGCTACAGGAATACCTTAGGAAGTAGGTCTATTTTTTAAAAATGAGGTAGTCAGGGCTCAGGGAGGCTAAGCAATCAATCCTAGAACACTTGGTTTGTAAGTAGCAGCACCAGGACTTGAACCCAGGCAGTCTGGCTTCAGAAGCCATCGTCTGATTGTGGATGTGTGTGAGTATTAAGTGTAGATCAAGCATTGAGTGAAGGACTGACTCCCACAGTCTCCACAGCTGGGCTGGAGGGTTTTGTTAGCTGATTTTAATAAAATTTTACACCTGTAGGAATCTATTTCAGAAAGGATTCAGAGAGCTTGGAGATAGGGGTGTGTGCGTGTGCGTGTGTATGTGTGCGCGCGCGTGTGTGTGTGTGTGTGTGTGTGTGTGTGTGTGTGTGTGTCCCTACTTTATTATTTGTTTGTTTAGTCTAGACAAGGTCTCTCACAGCCCCTGAATTCACCAAGTAGGCTGGGCTGGCTGGCCAGTGAGTTTAGGGAGCACCTGTGTCTGCCTCCCCAGCACTGGGATTACAGGTGTGTGCCACCGCACCTGCCCAAACTCCGGTCCTCTAGCTTGGGAGGCGAGTACTTTAGGGACAGCTATCATGACGGGGGGGGGGGGGGGGGGGGGGGGGGAGGGGGGGGCAGAATGGAAAAGCTGCACTTCCCAGAGTCCTCTGAGTCCCTCTGCTATAGAAAGGTCTTTGTTATCTTTCTCTGAGAAAGAGGGGAATACACCTCTATAATCTTCATCGACGACCTGTGAGGGGACTCCAGGTCACTGAGCAGGGTGTGGCCGTACTATTCCTGCCCAGAGAGATCAGAGGTTCACACCTTTGCAGTCCTCAGACCATATCTCATAGACAGACACAATGGTGAAATTCTCTGTCCCAGGTCAGGCTTCCTTTGTGCTGTGGCCAATTAGTATTTAATCCTCCCAAGAGCGCTCACAGCGATGATTGGGTGGGGCAGTGCAAACAGTGCGTTGTGAACTAGGGTTGATGTTGGTGTCTGAGCACATGCATGCTCAGAAATGAGTGGAAGAACCTGAGGGAGACGGATCAGCGGTCAGAGTGCATGTTGTGCAAGCATGAAGACCTGAATTTGATCTCCAGGAGCCACATAAAAACCAGGGCAAGGAGGAACAGGTTTGTAATCCCGGCACTGGGGAGGTGGGTCCCTAAGGATTTCTGGTGAGCCAGCTGACTATAATTGGAGAGCTCTGTGCGAGTGAGAGACCGTGCCTCAAAATAAATAAATAATTAGGAAAGGAAAAAGGCAACATTACATGAAGAATGACACTCAGTGTTGACCTGTAGCCTGCCTGCCCCCCCCCCCAATCACAAATCACTCACTCTTGTGAAAGGAATAGATGGGTGGGTGGGTGAATGGATGACTGGATTGGTCTATCTTAAATCCAGGCCTTACCACATTGTGCTCTGCTACATTCCCTAGGCTATACTTCTCTACCCCATGACAATCCAGGTAGTGAGAAGGCAGGGGCCGGCTATAGAAGATGAGATGAGCAGGAGTCACTCATGAAGGGCTTCCCAGTGCCACTTCCTCCAGAAGTCTGCAGTTTGTTCAATCCCTGCCATGCCCAGGGTGTATAGGGTGGTATCCACATGCACAGGACTGCTTTATAGTCTAAATTCTTGTGTTCAAATCAGATGGACTTTAGGATGAGCATTCTTACTTCCAGACAATGGAGCACATCACTAGGAATAGCCTCACTGCACCTAGGCAGACGGCCTCATGGTGGGGCTGAGGGGCTCTGTTACATCATCTCAAGACTACGTGTCTGCTCCTGGTTAGATGCCAGGGCTGACCCTGACCCTGGCCAGCTACAGCTGCTAATTTGGAGAAGGAGATGGACAAGCCACCTAGAGTTTGGTGGGAGTCACAGCCCACCCTACGAGGGACACACAATAAGTGTGACTCTTGGGTTCATCTAAAGATATTCCAAGAAGAGAAGGCCAGGGTGAGCAGACAGAGACTGAAGAGGGCTGGCAGGCATCTCACCTCTGAGGCACAGCCTATATATGCATGTACATCTGGCATCTTTTTGGGAGTTGGGGAGATTTTTTTTTCTGTGTGTGTGTGTGTGTGTGTGTGTGTGTGTGTGTGTGTGTATACAGGTATATTGTATACACGCGTTCGTAAGTGTGTGGGTGCACACATTTTACATAGATACTCATGGTTGAATAGATCTCACTGTTCTTCTACCTTATTCGTGGACGCAGAGTCTTCCAATCGACCCAGAATTCACTAGCCCGTTTGCTTTGGGGGATCCCTTGTCTCTATCTTCCAGGGCCAGAAATACAGTGAACCTCCAGGCCCACTGCAGTCCTCATATTTGTGTGCCAAGCACTTTAATGCATGAAAATTGCACTGTATCTGCACTACAATGAGCCATCCCCAGCTCCCTTATAGCCTTTTAAAAATTTCTAAGAAGACATGGAGAGACAAAGCTGGGGCTGACCAGGAAACTTGCTCCCTACTGGCTGGCTTTCATAGTGCTGGAAGGTGCTGTGCGGGCTGCTGGGGAAAAGAAGTCATTGACAGCCTTACCCAGCTGTGAACCCCTGTGAGCTACAGTAATGACCAGCATGGCAAGGTATGCCCATGGGGGCAATTGCGCCACGAATACTATGCAGCTAACCAGCTGCTCTCTGTTTGAATTTAAGGCCTTCTACACAGGAGGAAACACAGGCCCAGCACTTGAATCTGGCTCCAAACCCATTATTCAAGAGCTCACAGGTCCCAGGGATGGACCTGCTACTGTTAGTTTACTCAACGGGCATTGTAGAAACTGCTCTCTAGATCTGTATCTCTTCCCAGTAGATCAGTGCGGCTCTCAGACCTCCTCAGGGAAGGTGGGTTTTTGTTGGTGCTGCCGTTGTTTTTAACACAGTAAAAGGTGGTCAGTGTAGACACTCACCAGCACAGAGAACGGGTGCCAGTGGGCTGCTCAGCTACAAATGGAACATCTGTATCACACCCCGGCCATGCCGAGGCTCAGGGACCACCATTGTGAAAGGGTGGGGTGAACGGTTGGCTGTGACAGCTATGCATGCAGACTCACAGCAGATACGGTTGCCGACACAAGGTCCCTTCCTGGTTTGGAATTCACCAAATAGGAGAGGGGGCCAGAGCACACCCCTGGGATCCTCTTGTCTCTGCCTCCCTCCGGAATTACAAGAAAGTGCTACCACACTTGGCTTTTTATGTAGGCTCTGGAGATCTATCTTAGATCCTGATACTTCTGAGGCAAACACTTTACCAACTGAACTATTTTCCTAGGCTTCCTGTGGCATTTTGTCTCCCTTAAGAAATGGAAACCACTATGTTGGGTAAGTATGAGCTATGCCAGCAGCATAGCATCCGTCAGAAGAGAAGCGTAAACCATTGTCAGCAATATAAGTATCTCATTTCTTCCTAAATCAGTGCATTTTAATGTATTTATCTTGCCGAGCCATGATGGATACAATCTGCCCAAATATATAACATGGGGCTAATGCAATCTCTTACTTGGAAAACTGCTGTATTATAGATACTACCAAGCTACTTTCTCAAGTGTTTAGCACCCTAGCAACCAAAAAGAGGAAAAAACCCCACCCCAAAACAAAAAGCAAAGAAATAAAAGACAACCCAACTAAGACATGAAAATTGCATTGCATCTGCAACACTCTGTTGAAATTGGTTTTACAATAAAGCATGTATTGTAAAAACAAAGGTTTAATGATAGATGTTTGGTGGGAATCTGATTACAAAGCAAAACCCACATACATCTAAGTAAAGTTGCAGAGCTTTGAAAAATGAAACTTGGCAAGGAAGCTCTGGTCAGGCTGACTGCAAGGGTGCTAGGTTACCCCACCCCCCACCCCCCATCCCTGGCAGATCCGCAGGGATGAAAACCCTTCCTCAGAATCTGAACCGTCAGCAGTTTAGATGCTCACACAGGTGGCAGATTGTTTCCTGAACACACCAGCCATTTGTCAAAAGGTGAGACCTCACTCTCCAGAAGGGGACATTCTTCTGGCTGCAGTCCAGTCCACCTGAGTACCCTGGGAGAGGATTCCCAAGGGACCCCAGTCTCAGGCCACAGAGCCCACTGCAGCCTGGCCTTGAAAGATCACATACATCTTCCCTGTCCCCCAACTCTCACAACCTTCTCCTTGTCCCTGCCTTCTCTATTTGGGGAGGACTGGCTGCCTCCTAAGGTCTGTTTTTGATAGATTAACTATACACTGGAGCTAGCTTAGAAACTACAGATCCTCCCTGGGACTCTCTGGGCCCAAGCCACAGGCCAAGGCCAATTCTGGAAGGAGGTTGACCACATCAAAGACATAAGTAATTTTTTGTTTTGTTTTGTTTTGTAAAATTTTTTTTCTTCATTTTACATACCAATCCCAGTCCCCCCTCCCCTTCTTCCGTCCTCCCCTCCTCCCCCCGTCCTACCCCTCATCCGCTCCTCAGAGAGGGTAAGGCCTCCCTTGGGGAGTCAACAAAGTCTGGCATACTAAGTTGAGGCAGGACCAAACCCCTGCCCCCTGTGCTAAGGATGAGCAAGGCATCCCACCCTAGGGAATGTGTTCCAAAAAGCCATTTCATGCACCTGGGATAACTCCTGATCCCGTTGCCAGGGGCTCCCCAAACAGATCTAGCCACACAACTGTCACCCACATTCAGAGGGCCTAGTTTGGTCCCATGCATGTTCCCCAGTGGACAGGCCAGAGTCCATGAGCTCCCACCAGCTTGGGGCAGCTGTCTCTGTAACACAAGTAATTTTAATCGACACAGAAATGTTGATTATTTGTGTCTTTCTTAGATCCGCTGGGATGTGACTCACCAACTTTGTGAACTAGAAAACACACATACACACAAACACACCCACACATATACACACACACTCCACCTCTCAGAAGAAGTCACTTTAAAACCCAAGACACCCACTTTCTGGGACTCACACACCTTCTTCTGCAATATCATATATAAGACCTTCCCTCAGAACATGGGGCAAGAAAGCCACAGAAAGACAAGAGCTGGCCGTCTCCTAACGTGCCTTGTTCATACGCCTTTTCTTCCTTCTTCTTCTTCTCCACCTGTTTACCCCGTTGGGTGCTAGAGAGCCAGACCTTGTCCCCTCACATTCCTACCATAATCCAAGCCCTGCTGACTTGGCATTTGGCTGGTTTGAATTTATTTTGAGACTGGTTCTCACTCTGTATCCCAGGCTGGTCTTGAACTTGCTCCCGGCTGACAACCTCCTCCACTTTGTGTCATGTTTGTGACAACCTGGAGGATGTGATGTCACCTAAGATGAGATAGGTATAGACGGCAGATGCTGCACGATCTCATTCACATGTGGATTCTGAAAATGTAATCTTATAAAAGACAGAGAGCTGAATGGTGGCCATTGGAGGCTGGGGAGTGGCTCTGGGGAGATTCTGGTCACAGGATGCATAATCACAGGCAGCCAGGAAGCAGAAGGCCCAGAGGTCTGTCATGTACCCTGATGAGGCATTAATGAGCATGTGTTGTACTCTTGAAACGTGCAGAGTGGATGTTGACCGTTCTGCCACAAACATGAGGGCTGTGTGAGGCGGAGCCCTAGTGAACTGACTACATCTATTCACTCTGCTGGGATGCTTCAAACCCCACAACAAATGGAGGAAACACGTGCTTCTGTGCATCTAAGGCATATTCTTAACGTAACTTATAAAGTACACATACACTCTCCCCCATCAATGGAGAGGACAGGGATGTGTCTCACATGCCTCAGTGTCCCACTCATGGCAGGGAGCTTTGCACAGAAGAGGTCTCCCTCAACATGGACTCGTTAAACGGATGCACAAGTGGCAGGCTCTATGGATAACAAAGGGAAAGGTGTTGAGATGACAGATCCCCACCGTGAGAAGTGTATGGTCAAGCTGGGATAAAGAGACAGGGAGCTGGGATAGCCAGTGACCTCCCCACATTTTGATCTCCTCCCTCTTAACATCCCCACCTTACCAGGCACCTTGCTTTGGTACTTCCTAGTTTTCCTGCTGTAGAGAAAAGCTAAACACATCACTTTAAAAAACACTAGACATATTATACTGATGTATTTTTATCTCTCAAGAAAACAGTGAACAAGAAATGCTTACCTTGGAAGAATGGATGGGAGAATTTTAGACACTGGGATCTCTGGAAAAGGTAATGTATTGTAACTGCTGTTGTTAACATGGCAGGGGATGAAAGAACTGCTTTCTAAGCACAAGTGTGTGTGTGTGTGTGTGTGTGCGCGCGCGCACGCGCGCGCACGCGCGCGCACTCACATATATTTCACTGGCTCTATGCTCTATTTCTTCTCATATACTGCTTGCCTTTTCAGCAAGGACCAGGTGCACACCAGCTGGGGCAGAGGCGAGAGGGTCTCTGAGGGGTGTGTGCAAAAGAGGAGAGATCCTCTGGTGTGGAAAATGAAGGAGGAGCTGGAGATGGCTCAGAGGTTAAAGGCATCTGCTGCTCTTGCCACAGGCAGGACTTTGGTTCCCTGCATCCAAATCTGGCAGCTCACAACCACCTGTAACTGCAGCTCCAGAGGATCTGATGCCACCTTCTGGCCTCTGCAGTAACCTACATACACTCACACACATGATGATGATGATGATGATGGTGATGATGATGATGATGATGATGATGTGATGATGATGACGACGACGATGACGATGATAAATTTTTTAAAGGAAAACCACAGAGAAGGGCTGGTATCAGGTAGCTGCCTCATCAGGGCTTCTAGACCCATTTTGACACAAGACTTAGTCTTTAAGATCTTGAAAGAGATTACACTTGTCAAAAAGCAAAGAACTGGAAACACAGAACTATGAAAGAGACTCTCCCAGTTTAGTGGCCACAGTGCCCTATAGCCTGAGGGTGGGGTTCCTTGACAGGGAAACACAGGGGTCTCCTGCTCATGGGGAACCTGGGTTATTACTGCTCCATGTGCTAGGGAGATTCCATCAGGGTCCCCGTGGATGCCTCTGTGTATCTGTTCATGGAGGGGTCACCAATTATGGTGCACATCTCTCTCAGGTACCAGGATGTCTGGGGGTCCTGTTATTAGTGACTTCCACGCACTATTCATGGGCTGTGGATTATGTTTCTTAAGAGAGTGACATTAGCAATGTAAACCTATATGTTGCCTCATGAAAGCTTTGATCTGACGTAGAGGACAAGATCCCAGTGTGCCTGACATGTGGTATGAGAGGTGGTTGACTGTCAACTTGGTGAGATTTAGAATCTTGGTTGAAGCACACCCCTAGGTGTCTGTGAAGGTTACTGGGAAGGTTTAACTGAAGCAAGAAGACCCCCCACCCCCGTGGGGGGTGTATCATCCATGGCTGGTGGCCCATGCCGAATAAAAAAGAGAAGTGAGCTGAGTGTGGCATTCATCTCTCTGCAGATGCAAGGTGACCGTCCTTTTCACATTCCTATTGCCATGACCTTTCTGACACCATACATTGTATCCCCAAACTATGAGCCCAAAGAAATTCTTCCTTCCTTAAGCTGCTTTGGTAGAGTATTTTGTTACAAAAGGAGAAAGGCTGAAGGCTCCAGAGGCACACGCACCTGGTGACATCTGCCCACTGTCCAGGACACCTGTGCTCTTCTTGTGTCTGATTCCACAAGAGCTCTCGTGGTGTCTGACTTTTGCTCTTCTGATCTCTACCCACTGGAGGGAATCTGTCAATGAGCTTCATGAAGTAAGATGGAAAGCTCCTTCCCCAAACCCTTAGCAAGGATGGAGCCAAACGCTTTGGATGGAATTTACAACTTACAATTTTTCTGTAACATTGTTTCTGGGGTCAGTAGGTGGATGAGGCAGGAGGGGGCAGGAAGAAAGTTAAGAGAAGGAAATATAATTTCAAATTCATTCATGATTTATCTGTTCGCTCCCTGTGACTGCAGGGGAATTTTTAACTACACTGCAAGAGGGCCGGGCTGTGCCCAGTGCTGCGTGCCATGGAGCTCAGAACAGCTCCTAAAATGTTAACCTCTCCTTTGCTGGTGGCTTTCCACCTCACACTTTGCTGACCCCTAGCCTGGCCTTGTGTGGTGCTCAGCCATAGGACAAGTCCTCACACAGGTAGGTACATGGACTCACTCCTTTCTCCCAACACATGCAGCCACGTTAGACATGTTTGGAATCTTTGTCCTTTGCCCATTTTGGAAGCTCCCTCCTTTAGTTCACATCCATTTCCCCCTTTCCAGTGTGGTAAAGTGCCAAGGGGAGCAAGCAAACCCCAAACAGGAGCTTTTCAGAAATGCCATTTTCCATGTTAGCCAGCCTGGACAGCTGAGCCAATTCCTTGTCTCTCAGCTGCCTGTGTCATGGGCCCAGATGGCCTCCTAGACAAAAGGTTCTCAGCATCAAGCAGCATCTGTGACTCAGGAAGCTCTTCCCTGCATCTTTCCTTGCTCAATCTGCTTCTGTCATTTAATCAAGGATTTGCTCATGTTCAGGAAGAAAAAGGGACACAGTGACCCTGGAAGGAGTGGCCGAGGCCATTAATCAAGAGAGAGAAGAGGCCAATTCCCACAACCGAGTGTAGATCCCAATTAGTGCACAGACTCACATCCTGGGATGAAGGGGTTAATCATGGTGTCGCCCAGGTGAATACCACACCAGGAGAACTCATCCACACAGCCTGGCCTTCAACAAGCATCCATCCATCTATCTATACATTGAGCTCAGCTCTCCTTTCCCATTCTGCACGAGGGACAGTCATTGTTTAAAAATGTCACGATAATAATCAGCTTTTGTGGCAAAGATATGAAAAATGTATTGCAAGATCAAAAGGGTGATATTGTCTTCCCTCAGATTACACATTCCACCCACAGAAAGGACTAATCTGATGTCCTCAGAGAGGAAATAGGTAAACATTTTCAACATTATCACCATCTATGTTTCATTTCTCTGGGCCTGCTTGAGAAAAAAAAAAGTTATTTATGTATTAATAAAAAAGAGTGATTTTGTCCTTAACAAAATAGTAATGGAAGCCTTGAAATCTCAGCTGTGGATTTTGCAAGCCTAGTCAATCACACCCGGGAGGAACCAGGGATGTTATTGCCGTCTTTGGGGGGTTAAGTCGGCCCCTCCCATCACCACTCCTGTCTTCATCCTAGAGTGGAGTCAGTCATGGACTTGGCATGAGTTTCATGGCATGCCTTGTGTGTCAGGAACAGGGGGTGGATTTCTGACCCCTCAGCCTCCATCAAGCCAGTCCCCCTCTGAGCCTATGCCTCATCTGTGGAATGGGGACAGCATGGCTTTAAGGGACTACGCTAGAGGACAGCCATCTGCATGCCAGTGACAGGGGCCTCACAGACACGAGGACTCCATCACTGCTGTTATTAAAAAGGAGTATAGTTTAAATCCAAGAAAGTTGGAAAGGGCAGATGCCCTAGTGACATGGTCAGCCTCCCAAGAGGACAGGGGACATGCTAGAAAGCTCTAGGGTGGAAGAGGTGAATGATCGGTTACCATGCCATGTTCTAGAGGGAAGGGAGGGAGAGGCTCATGGGAAGTAAGATACCCAGCTCCAGGGTCTTTGGAGGGCAGGATGATGCTGATGGGTGGCTCAGATCTCTGCCTTTGAGACAGGCTTGTGGTCCCTTCCCTCCTCTAGAAGACCCCAACTGCATCCAAAGTGTGGGTACATGGGGCTGAATGAGTTTTCCAGAAACTATGGGGATCACATCATTGCCTCCATTTTGGGGGATGGGTAGGAATCTGGGTGGTTAAAGCAAAGAGCTTGTGCTTTTATTATGAAGAACAAGGCAAACCTACAGGCTGTTCCCAAGAAACTGCTGTTTCCATGGCCCTGGGACAGGGCAGTTCTTTTCTCCACCAGGGTGGGTAGGGAAGCTGCCAAAGAGCCCCTTTCCCCCAGGAAAAGCCTGAATGCAGACAGACTCCCATACAAGAGTCATGATTAGAATTAGACCTCTAAATTATAGATTTTTAAAGAGACATTTGCCTTGAATTTCAAGTGCCAATTTTACATAGTGTTATTTTTTTCAAATGTTTTTGCTGTCAGAAATCCACTTAAAATTGAGTAACTTCATTCAGTGGATATTACCAAACAGCTGTTGGGGAGTCTGGAGAATTAAAAACAAGAAAAACAAAAGACAGCCTATGTCCTCAAGCAGTTTATAGTCTGAGGTAAAGGAACACAACATAGAGAAAAGGGCCCTGTGAGTCCCCATTGCTCAAGGTTGCCTCTCTGCCCACAGGTCATCCTGAGCCCAGAGTGGTGATGTTCAAGCTGGATGCCCGTGTGAGATTTGTGGAGTGAAGTGCCTTTTATTTCCTATTTTAGCTTCAATGTACTATGAGTGTCATACACTTGAATCATGAGCTCTGTGCCTTTGGATAACCATCCTCCCATTTATTGAAGGAGTTGCTATGGTTTGAATGCAAAATGTGCTCCATAGGCTGATGTGTTTGGGCATTTGTTCCTCAAGTATTGGTGCTGTTTGCGGGAGGTTGTGGACCCTTTAATGGGCACCAGGTAGAAAAGGTGAGTCACTGGGGGATAGGTCATGAGGGTGATAACCTGACTTTGATCCTAGCCTGAGCTCCTCCTTCCTGATCCACTGAGATTCAATAAGATGTATCACAAGCTCCCACTGCCATAGATGGAGTCCCACCGTGAGTAGATCTCTGTCTGCCATGCCTGCCTTACCAGGAAGGACTGGATCCCCGTAAAGTGTAAGACAAAACAAACTTCTCCTTTCTCAGGTTGCTTTTATCAGATATTTGGTACAGAAGTGATAAAAGTAACTAATTCAGAGAATTAGTACCAGGAGTGGGGTTGTTGCTACGAGAAACCTGACCCTGTGATTTGTAGGTCTTTAGAGCTGGTCTGTGGGAGAAATATGAGAGTGTAGTGAACTATTTGGAGGGGAATTCAGGAGGCTAGAATGCCAGTAGAAATGCGGACAAGAGAGTCTGTGCTCATGAGGTTTTGGAGATGAAGACAAGGTGTCTATCAGGGATTGTGCTAGAAACCATTCATATTACCTTCTGGCAAATAAGTTGGCTATGTTCTCCCAGTGTTCTGAAAGTTTGAGTAAGGATTAACTAAAAATGACAGACAATGCTTATTTCTTTGGTGGAGTAATTTAAAACAGCATAGCATTTAGACTGTGGGGTGGTTACTGCTCATGGTACTTAGGGGTGCATACCACAGAGGTGGGAGGGAGAGGGAGAGAGGGGAGAGGGAAAGGGAGAGAGGGGGAGAGAGGGGGAGAGGGAGAGGGAGAGAGAGGAAAAGGATGGAGAAAAGCAGAACAGAAATATGAAGATGTACAGTTTGTGGAAGACAGGAGCTTGGGCATATTTAAAGCTGCAGAGAAGTTGAGTGCAGAGAAAGCCACTGCAGTTGTTAAGCAGATTGGCAACATAAAGAGAAACCTCACACTTTGCAGCAGGATAATAAGAAAAGTATCTTAAGTGCAAGACCTCATCCACCGAGAGTTCCAGGGTATAACAACACACTCATTTTTAAAAACTGTCATTTGAAAAGAGAATGCCTGAACACAGAGCATGTCCAGGAACCCTGCCTGAGCACCCCCACCTAGGGAAGTATCTATGAAGACTCTTTTTCAGACATTCAGAATACAGGAGTTACAGGGTCATGGAGGTTCACATCAAGGGTCCAGAATGAAGCCACTGAGGTCAGGTAGTATTTACAGATGGGATTTCCTGAAAAGTGACCCCGAGAGGCCAATGTATGAGGCCTAAGTTTTGATAGAAACCATAAGATATTAGAAACGCCAGGAGCAGAGTGTCTACTGAGGAAAGCTGTAGGCACTGAGTGGAGCCAGTCTAGGAGAGAGATCATCTTCGCTATAGGCAGCACAGCTGCAGGGGTGGAGCTACCCAAGGCCCCACCTCCCAGGGCAAAGCTGCAGGGGTGGAGCTACCCAAGCCTGGGGAGTGGGCACAGCTGCTGCTGCTACTACAGATGTTAGACATGGAGCCCCAGGAGTTAGGCTTTGACCCACTGGGTTTAGGGCTCACTTTGGTTCAGTCTTTCCTCATGCCCTCTTTCTTCCCTGTGGGATGGGTATGTTTATTCCATAGCACTGTGTACTAGCAGTATATAAACTTTTTTTTTTAATTTTACAGAGCTCACAGCTTTAAGTTTGCCTTGAGTCTCAGAAGAGATTTTGAACTTTGGATTTTTGAACAGTGTTGAAACTGTTAGGAGTATTGGGACTTTTGAAGTTGGACTGAATACATCTTACAATGTGAGCTGGCCATGAGTCTATGGGGGCCAGGGGTAGGATGTTATGGCTTGAATATAAAAATGTTCCCTGTAGTCTTCTGTGTTTGAATACTTGGTCTCCAGCTGTGGTACTGTTTAGGAAGTTGTTCGGTTTTCAGTAGGTTAGAGAGAATAAATAGGTCGCTGGGAAAGACGGTGAGAGGATTATAGCTTCATGTTGCCCCAGCTCTCTGTTTTCTAATTTACTAAGGGGTGTGTGTGTGTGTGTGTGTGTGTGTGTGTGTGTGTGTGTGTGTATCCCTTGCTACAACCCAAGTCACCATGTCTGTCCTGCCACTATCAATGATTGATTCCTTACATCATGAACCAATACAATACAAACACCTTCTCTCCCATGTGGCTTCGGTCAGTTATTAGAAAGTAAGGAAGCCATCAATTGCCCGTGTTTCTGCCAAGGAGCCTTGTCCTTCTGTTCTAAGGTGTTTTTCCATCAAGGGCAGCAACAAGAGTACCCATGGTTACAGTACACCTGCCGGACTCCATCTCAGTCATCCTCCTTGTTTGGACCACATGTTCTCCACATCCTCAGATCCAGCTCTCCCACACCTCCATCTTCATTAGTCTGGCCTTGCTGGGTTTTGTAGGATGTCTTCTACCTCTTATTTCTGTCTGTAGATGCCAGGGCTCTGCCCCCAGTCCTCAGCCTCACCTCCATTTATACAATGAAGAACAGGGAATATATTATGAGGAACTTGGGAAAACAGACTTTCAATGAAGCACAACACTGCTTGAACATACTTGATATTCTCTTTAGAAACCTCATAGGCATCACTCCCTTCCTAGTCAGGGTGGGCCTGGGTTCTAGTCCTACCTCACTGTCTGTGTAGCCTTAGGCTAAATAGCCTCTCTGAGTCCCACTTTCCTTATTTTTTAGGGGCAGGTGTGAACCCAACCCTCTCTCAGACCCTTTCCAACTCTTACATGTGATGAGATTAGCTTCTTGCTCCTTCAGTTCAGTCTGTTTTTTCTTCAGGTCACACCAGTCAAGGTGGGAAATTAACCATCATCTTGGGGACCCCCTCACTTGTCATCTCATCTACAGTCACGTTGGAGACATGCCTCTGGGCACACCTGTGGGGGGTTAACTTGGTAAGGCTGAGGTGGGAAGGACCCACCTACTGTGGGCGGCACCATCCCATGGGCTGGGATCCTAGACTGTATAAAAAGGGACTCGTGAGCTGAGTACAGGCATTCTTTGCTTCTTGATTGAGTCCAATGTGACCAGCTGCCCCAGCTTCTGCTGCTGTGACCTCCCTTCCCTGATCCTAATCAGCTTTTGTCCATGTATTTTATCTCAGGAAAGAAAAAGAAACTGAGATGATCATCTCCCGTGATGCTCTTTTAGCTATCATGAAGGCGCCCCTGATTAATCCCACATTCAAAGTCCTTTTTTCAACATTAAAGGGTAAATAAATTTGGGATACTAATGCAAAAATCAAAACACATTCAAGGGTATTCTGCTGTGAAGAAAAATTAATTTTTGTTTCCAAAGGACCAAGCGACTACCTCGTGATAAACTACTGGGAACAAAACCCTCCGGTGAATTGTAGACTGCTTACACAAATCACTTGCTCAAATCCCATCTGTCCATGCTGCTCTGCTATTAAAATTTCTAATCTAGAAGGAGAATTCCATAACTAGTGTGGGTTTCAATCCCATGTCTCAATATTGGGACCCGCCATCCGTCCTTGCCTGTCATAACAGATTGATTGCCTTTAGAAGTCAGTCTTCAGCTGGAGAGATGGTGCAGCAGCTAAGTGCACTGGATACTCCTCCAGAGGACCCGGGTTCAACTCCCAGCACCCATGAGACAACTCATAACTGTAACTCCAGTTCCAGGGGATCTGACACCTTCACATAGATGTACATGAAGGCAAAATACCAATGTACATAAAATAAAAATTAAAAAAAGTTAAAAAAAAGAAGTGGGTCTTCAGGATTGGTGGGGGTGGTTCTCAGACTTTCATTCTCTTGCAAGGGACTTCATCCAATGCCTAAGTAGATACTGGGTTTTCAAATTTTTCTTCTGCTGTCATCTGACTCCCCCATGTAATCTCACAGTTTGAGCTCAACAATGTTTGTGACTCCAAATCAGCCCCATAAACATACTGGGGTGAATGATGATTTTATCCCCCCTGCCCTTAAAACTACCAAAGTAATTCTAACCAAAGTACACAACATACCAGTCACTCTAGTACTCTTGGGGAGGCGTCTGGTGCTCACTCCAAACTCACTACTCCTATATAAGCATTTCATACTATTTATATGACTTATTATGCAATTTGACTGGCCTGGGCAATAAACCTCAGACATTTGCTTCACCTGAGAACCTACCCTATTGCAATACACACACACACACACACAACGAGAGAACAAATGGCCTAGGATGCACAAGGTAGAAAAGGCTTACACATTTTCACAACCACACCTTGGAACCTTCTGGCCTTCTGGAACCTGAGGCAAGGTCATCTAGGGTTTCAGATGATAAGCGGGCTGTCTGCTTCCAAAGACCATCTGAGCTGTTCTGGTCAACCACAGAACTAGTCAGAGAGGAGAGGGATGGAGAAAGCTAGACACAGATCACTGAGGCTGCAACCTCACCAAGGAAGCATACTGGGGCATATATTTTTCTGTGACATCTTCCCATGCCCCTGATGCTCTGATGGCAGATGGAACCTTCTTAGAGCGGAAGCTGGTCAGGTTTGGGAGCAGGTCAGGTGCTCAAGAAAAATTATTTTTGGTGCACAAAGCCCTTGAGGAGCAACGGCTAGGAATTTAGTGCCCCTTCTCTGAGGCCCTAGGGAACTCTAGGATCTATTCCCAGAACCTCTGGTGCATGGACACCCCTTGCTCTCACTCAAGGATGCAAGAAACAACTTGCGTATCTTTTAGGCTACCAAGTCAACTCTGTGGCCCTGACTTCTCCCTCACTCAAGCTGCCTTAAAGAAGCATGAGTAGAAGACACACTGTTTACTCTACCCTGCCATTTTACTCCAAGCAGTTAGTCAAAGACACTCCTAAACCTTACTGCTATGCCAAGGATGGCTTCAGGACAGGGCAAGCATCCTATTGTGGATAATGAAGTGTGAGTCCACCAGAGAGGGATTTGTCATGTTTGTGTGTCTATGGAGGATGGCAGAGTGGAAGCAAGCAGGTTCTTGACCTCAAAGATAGTTCCAAGCTTTAGACCTATGGTCAAGGCATGAGAATAATTCTTCTAATCATTTGGGCCAATCTGAGTGGAGCTTTCTATAACGGGAGGGAATAAGTGAATGGCAAGGTACTCAGAACCTGAGCTGGGACAAGCTGTGTCTCAGAGACAGGAGCAGTGACCTGAGATCCTCAGTGCTCCTGAGCTCTCAAGCATCCAAAGTCTGAACTCAGCTTCTTCCCAAAGCGTGGCTGACAAAGGCCACTTGGGACAAGAGGGCTGTTTTAGACCTTAGGAATTGAAGTGCCTTTAATTTGTATGAAGACCTTACCTTCACCTCAACTGTGGGTGTGGCTATTTTAGCATCCCAAGGATACATGCAGACCAAGACCTGATTGACATTTAGCTGAACTTCTTTGAGCCTTGTTCTCCATGGGACCTTGACCCTGGCTTACTCTCTTGAGTTTAAGTCAAGAATTCTATCAAGCCAATTTACCCAGAAACACCAGGCTTGCAAGCCAGTAAGGCTTCTCTTCCTCACTCTTGACCGCCAGTCAGTTCCCTACTCTCCAGTGCTGACTAAGGGTCTTGCAGTAACTTTTACCCTTTCCTTGTCCATTGGCTACAGATCCCTACTTGTCCTTGTTGGACTTGTAATTGAGTCCATTGTTTCTCTCCCTTAGGACAGGCTTGACTATACAAATAAAACCTCCTCCACCATTATTTTGTTGTTGTTGTTGTTTGTTTGTATGAGGGGGTCTTGTGTAGCACAGGCTAGCCTTGAACTCACTATGTTGCTGAGGATGACCTTGAACTTCTGATCTTCTTGCTTTCGCCTTCCTGGTCCTAAGACCACAGTTAGGTAACACCATGCTGAATTTATGTCGCTCTGGGATTGAACCCAGGGCTTTGTACTTGGTAGGCAAGCACTCTACCAAGGGAGCTACATCTGCCCCTCACCACTAAGTCTAACAAGTGTCAACATAGTCTCATGACCATGGACCATTCATTGCCCTCAGCACCCACGCCCTGCTTTTCTTTTTAACAGCTAGGAAAAGCCTGCCACTCAGAGCCCCTCTCCTCTCCCCTGGTTCAGATTACTCAGTCTCCTGGTACAATGCTTTCATATCAACACTAATCTGAGTTTTCCACGACACCATTAGGATTAAAGTTCACATAGCCAGGGTCAAGGAGCTTGATGTTAGCATATCCAGACACACAAATGGAAGATGTCCTTTCCGGAGAGTAAGTGAGAAGTAATGAGCACAAAGCCTGCATAGATGGCATGATGGGTAATTTTGATTGTCAACCTGATCAGGCTTAGAAATTGAGACAATGCAACAGGTAAAGGGCACTTGCTACCAACCCTGATGACATGAGTTCCATTCCTGAAACCCACGTGGTGGGAAGAGAGAACAAATTCCTACAAGTTGTCCTTTTTCCTCCAGTTGCACACTCTGGCATGTCCAAGCATTCAAGTGCACATGCACACACACACACACACACACACAAAAATACATGTATTAGCTGGTTTTGTGTGTCAACTTTACACAAGTTGGAGTCATCAGAGTGGAAGGAGTCTCAGTTGAGGAAATGTCTCCATGAGATCCAGCTCTAAGGCATTTTCTCAACTAGTGATCAATGAGGGAGGGCCCAGCCCATGGTGGATGGTACCATCCCTGGGCTGGTGGTCCTGGGTTCTCTAAGAAAGCAGGCTGAGCTAGCCAGGAAGCAGCACCCCTCCATGGCTTCTGCATCAGCTCCTGCCTCCAGGTTCTGACTCTGCTTGAGCTCCTGCCCCAACTTCCTTTGATGATGGGCTACAATGTGAAAGTGTAAGCCAAATAAACCCTTTCCTCCTCAACTTGCTCTTTGGTCATGGTGTTTCCTCACAGCAATAGAAACCCTAAGACACTACATAAACAAATATACTACATTTTTTTAAAAAAAATTACCCGACGAACGAAGACACACTCTTAATGAGGGCGACACCATCCCATGGGCTGGGTCTCTGACTCAGTAAACAGGCAAACACAAGAAAGTTAGGTGAGCAGGTTAGAGAACTGGAAGGGCCAAGAAAGGTGGGTAGAGGTTGGTAAGGCTATGGATCAACTCCTTCACCTGGAGTACCAGTTTGCAACAGGGCATGCCTGAGTATCTACATGCCAAACAGGCCATGTCTGTGTTGAACTTAGTCCCACCTGGACAATCACAGAATCTCTGTATGCTTACTGACACATCCCGATTCTGGCTCATCAATTTTTCCACACCCAAGAGATCCCTCCAAACAACACAACCGGGTGTTCATGTCACCTGGCAAGGGGTGTTAATAGGGCTGTGTAGAGCTGGGGGACAAATATGGTGGTCACTGTTCATGATCTGACAATGGGAGCCAGATTGCTTTATGTGTGCACACTGTCATTTCACCCAGAGGAGGGAAGAGGTCAAAAGGTGTGGTTTGCTTTGCTGTGCCCTACCCAGGTCTAGGTCATAGAAGGATTCCATTTAAGTCTCTAGATCATTCGGCTATGCACCCCCATCACCACCCACATATAACATCTTCAGCTCAGAACCCACATTGTGGTCTGAGCTGGAGTCTACCATGTGTAGAGGGAGGGGGATAGCCTGTGTTAGACTGGAATGTTGCCATGTTTTCCCATGATAAAACCATTCTTTGCTAAGCATATGTTGATTTTCCTGGTTAAATAGTAAGGAAGTATGCTTCACCCAGCACCAAATGCCCTAAACAAACATAGCTCAAGTTTACAAAGCTCAAATCATCTGAAGGAAATAACTGGTTTTCACCAAAGAGGATGGGGAATTTTACTCGTATTCCAAACTCAGCATCACCGGGGGGGCTAGCCCAGAGCTAGTGCTTGCTCTAGGAAGGAGTGGGAAAGTCATCCTCCCTAGCCACCTCACACAAGCTTGTGCCCCTGGGGTTCACCCACAGGAGGAGGTAGAGTCTCTCCAGAGCCTGATGAATTGTGGGCACAGGTGGGACTCCTGTGTGTCTTCTGGTCCGGGTGACAGTGTCGCACAGGCATGAAGGGAAAGTTAGCACAATCTAAGGTGTGCTTCTAAAGAAGCCTTAATCCCGAATCTGACAAAGTGGCACACAGGCATATGTGACCAAAATAAATTCCAAGATGATCTCAGTATTTCCGAGTAATTCCGCTGCTGGCTGAAGATGCACCACACTTTGGTGATGGCATGGGGGGCGGGTTGTGTTTCATCAGAGGCAGGAAATGTAGCTCAAAGACTGGGGGCTAAGGAAGCTGAGATCATAGTAGAAGGCCACTGAGCCCCTGGGTGATTTCCAAGAGGCCAAGTCTCAGGCCCAAAAAAGTAAAGAGGATGTAACAAGCAGCTACTTGTCTCTACTGTTCTCCGTCCTCAGGCTGGCACTGGACCATCTCAGACAGCGAGGTAAGCTTCCCAGGAACAAGAAACCTAGAGGGGTGTATGCTTTCAAACACCTGTTCCTAGACCCCCACTCAAGGGGCTCTGATTAGCAGAATAGGAGCAAGAAATGCCCCCAACCCTGAGATTCCAAGGCAGGTGCCCTGGGTCCCCTGTTAGAGAAACTACTGAGTCTTCATAACAAAACAGACTTCCTGGCTCTGCTTTCTGGCAGTGTTCCAACATGGGTGCTAGGAAAATGTTGACAAAATGGGTGTCTCTGCTTCTCAAGATCTTCCTATGGGCCCACAGAGGAGGCTTGTCTGTATGTCCTGGAGACCAGACCTCATGAGGTTATATCAACCACAGTTCCAGAGCTTGATGTGGGGGTATGAAGGATTGGTATGTTCCTTGGTAGGGAACAGGAGCATGACTGATTTGTGGTACTCTTTCATCTTTAGTGGATGGAGATATAAGGCCTCTGCCTTTACATTGTTCACCACTCTTGGAGCAGCTCCTTACCACCTTCTGTTCCCTACACATCCCCATGGGGCCAGATAGACACCAGAAGGCCATGACTGAGTCAATGCCCCCTCCTCTCCACCTCCAGTAGTTTCTAATTTTAAGTGGAACTGAAGTGAATGACTTCCTGGGGACAACATTTGCCCATAATCCTTAGTTACTCATTCATTTTTCTATCTAATTCAGCTTAATATCTGTGGTGATATATTGTGTACCCCAATAAAGCTTACCTGGGGATCAGAGGACAGAGCCAGCCACTAAATTAGACATAGAGGTCAGGCAGTGGTAGCACACACCTTTAATCCTATCACTTGGGAGGCAGAGATCCTCTATAAGTTCTGGATCTCTGTAAGTTCAAGGCCACACTGGGCTACATGACAAAAACAGAACCAGGCAGTGGTGACACACATCTTTAATCCCAGGAAGTAATATGGCAGGACACAGAAAGGTATTTAAGGTGTGAGTAAACAGGAACTTGCTCTCTTGAGGCTGATGATTTTGTAAAGGTTAGCTAGTGGCCAGCTGTTCTGCATCTCTGATCTTTCAGCTTTCACCCCAATATTTGGCTCTGGGTTTTTCTATTAGTAAGACCTTTTAAGATTCAGGTTACATCTCTCCATCTAGGGCTTACTAAATTCATCTTGTGGGACACAGCCTTTGCACATAGCAGATGGATAGAATGAACAAGGCGAGGCACCTTTCTACTCAGGTCGCTCATAGGGCAATGGCGAGATCCATGGGCACAAAACAGTATCAGCCAATGCAGGAGAAACTGAAGTCCAGTGCTGATACCAAGAGGAAGTACCAAGCTGCAAATGCCAAGCTCTCTCTGTCATGGCCAGGGCAGATGGAACTAAGCCAGCATACTTGGTCTAGAAAGCAAGGAGCAAACACACACACACACACATACACACATACACACACACACAGAGAGAGAGAGAGAGAGAGAGAGAGAGAGAGAGAGAGAGAGAGAGA